>VOMN01111909.1:0-41072 GCA_014899125.1 Orchestia grillus
TTGAAAATGGGTTTCCTTTTTTCTGGGACACCCTGTATAGCTGTCTCTCAACGAGTGGTTGCATCAAAATGAAATGGAAAATGTATTTGAAAATTCTGTGTGATGTTCATAAAAGTTAGTTCAGGATTTATTCCTCTGCTATTTCTTCTATAATTTTAATAAAGCAGTTTCTTTTCTGTGCTTTATTTCTCTTAGGTAACTGTACTTATTAAAAACTCATAAATTCATTCGTGAATTCAATTTTCTATGCACATTGTAAAAACCAAATATTTATTGAAAAATTTCTGCTTATAAAGCTCGTTTCTGTATTATTTCTGAGACTAACCCTCAATATCTCTGTGAGGAATGTTACATAGTAATAGTATGAAAGAGGTAGGGACCATGAGATGGGTACAAAAATTCCTAACTCTTGAATATTGAATGCCTTATAAACCTTAATGCATATCTGCTTCATTTTTTCTCATTTGCTGTCTTGCTTTTTTGCAGGTGTTGTTGTTCGAGTTTGGTACAAACCACCACCTGATAAAAATTCTCAAGTTCAAGGGAAATCAGAAACCTGCAAACATCTAGTAAAAGACTCTAACTCCACTGGCAATTGTTCCCGGTTGCAAGCTGGCCCTCTATTTTCTAAAACCAAAGAATCAAGCTCTAGTCAAAACCAAATTTCAGGAAACTCAAGAAAGAGTTGCTCTTCATCAGAAGACCCTCCCACAAGACCTAATCATGAAGAGCTCCATTCCAGAGATTTTTGTATGGGTGGTTTGGCTCCTCCGGTTCCTCCAGGCTGCCAAAACAATACTCCTTCAATTCTCTTATTTTCATGGGCTGTGAGATTATCGGGATTAGTTCCCATTGGTACTTGTCTTTCGAATGTTTATTCATGTCTTGCCAAGAACACCTTAGTATTTCAATTGACATCTGGCTCCATGCTCTACACTGCGGCGGATGCCATCACAGCTGCACTACCTGCAGAGGAGAACCTTAGCTTGAGGCATGCTTGGTATAGCATTAGTCTCCCCATGTCTCAAACAAAGCGAAGCTACACTCCAAACACACTCACCAGGTATGATCTTTGGTAGACTACTTTATTTATTCACCATGATCTAAGTGAAGAGATTCTACAATGACAAGCTTTGGTCAACTGAGATATTAAATATTTCTATATGAAAATACTACAAAGGATAACAATAAAGACATCCAATTCAAATGAGGAGTAATGCAATTACGTTATCAAATAAACACTATTTGTATTCAGGACAACCCAAATTGAATGATTACGTTTATGGGTGAACGAAGAGCATTTGGTTGAAAAATGGTTGTATAAAGTGAGTATAGTTTTATTTGTATGTTGTGTATGAGCAGATTACATCAACATGAACGAGATATTAGTGCCTTTGAACTGGAGTGCGAGCAGCGTAAACAGAGCCTTCGTTACGTGGGCAAGCTCACGACAGACTCCCGTCACAGGCACCTCACCAATGAAGTGCGTGGTGCTGAATATTTACTCTAAAATTTCTATTATTTTGATGAAATATTCATAGATTGCTTGATGATCAATTTTAATTGCTTATAAATGATTTCAGCACTATACATAGAACATTATGTTTTACTTTCAGTACTAAAGAGGTGCACTAGAAGAAAGATATTAATGCTTAGAGCGAAGATGGGTTATGCTAACTTAAGTTTACATTAATTGCTCAAGAGCGCTGGAATTTTATACCTGGAAAATATTTCAAATATATCTATTTAGGCAACAAGTAGTGGAGCGTAAAATGTTATGATTTAACTAAAGAATGTAACTCTTGCATCAAGAGCTGGAGTTTTTATGCAGGGCACGTGTTGTTTAGACATCTGTACCCTGCCATTGATCTTCATGTCAATTGTTCCCATGAGTTTAATGGTGGTGTACATAGTTCAGAATTAGTACAGACGGAGTTGCCATGTGATGATGTCCTGCTTAAGAGTTAGTTTCTTCCGCAGGTACACGCTATCAAGTCCAGGCTTCAGGTAACTCGGGCTGTGGCCCAGCGGGAGCGAGACAAGTTGGCCTCTCTCAAGAGTAAAGTTGATCTTGCTGAGGCCAGCAACCAGGAAAAAGGTAAGCCACTTTCACATAGTTGACTGGTATTGGTATCTGAGATACAGTTAACTTGGCTTTTGCTCCACGACGTTTGCTGCTGTTGGTATCGTGAATGGAATTATCAGGTGCTGAGACTGGATCTTAGAATTGACTTAGTGCTTCCATACTGACGTTTGATTTGTATGTTTTTTCCAAAATTATCTTGCTTAGAACTGCTGCTTCTAATACTTCTGTGGTCTTAGCTACATTACTGGTACTGGTTCACTAGTAATTACCGTATGCAGTGAAATTCTGTGTTGAAGTATTTTTATTGGTTCCCTTCGGAACAAATATACCCGTTTTTGAGGTATTTAAAAAATACTAATTCTGACTTCTGTAGTAAGATAGGCATATCATATCATGATAGCTTGAAGTTCGAAAGGAAACATTCGTAAAACCAACATCCAAAGTAAACCTTTCAATTGTTCAGTGGTAAATAGAATTTGGGTTCTTTAGCTAATATGTAAATTCATAAAAACTTTAATGATCTTCTAAGTGCGTCATAAAATGAAATTATGCTAGTGATTTTAGTCAGTACATTTAAAATGATATTGTGATAATTTCTGATACATGTTTAGTCTATCTCTTTCTATTACTTGTTGCAAGAATGAAGATTATTATTGAATGATCTAAAGTTGTACTATTGCGTCGATTTTAATTTCTGTTAAGAATTTCAGCGTAAAGATTTTGAGTTGTAACATGCAGCCATTAACCTCGTTTATATTTTACATCTGTTAAAATCATGAGCACGATTGTGTTTATTTCACTTTTATAGCTGCAGCAGTTGGGCTCTAGCTAAGCGTCGTCTTTTTTTGAGGTGTGGGCTAGCAGCAGCTATTGCTGAGGCATGACGTTACCAATTCTAAGTGTAACACACTGGATATGCGGGTGTCCAGGCATGCAGCTGCTGACACAGTTGCAGCAGCTGGGTCGAGAGAGGCAGCAGCTACGCACTGTGTGCAGCCAGACAGAGCAGCAACTGCAGCATCTCGAGAAAACTAAGGCTCTGCTAGCGCACAGACGCTCAACCCTCATCAGAGACCTCGCCCAAGTCTACCCTATTGTACAGGTACGTGCCAGAAAGTAGGCCCTTCCTGTCTTTGAGTCGAACCTCATTTGTAGTTTCTGACGGCTTTGACATCTAGTTACTGTTATCTTGATTGGCAGCTTCAGCCGTTGCGACTTAACTGCCTGGTTAATTTCGTCCTTATTGGTAACTTTCACCATCAATAGGTTGGTGTTTAAAGTGTTTTTAGAGGCCATGGTTACTTTTTGCGCTAGATTGAGAATTTGCGCAAGTAATGTGTCCCGGCACTAATTTTGTTAACCACTAAAATCAAAATCATGGAGTCTTAATATTTGGTCTGCTGCGTGCGTCCAGACATGCACTCTCCTTGGGCTCGGCAGCCCTCACTGGTCGTTCTGCCCGTTTCGTTGTCCATTGAATTCAGTCAACAAATGTGCCTCAATTGGGAACTTTATTTGTTTGAATGTTGGTCGGTGTGCCGATTAAACCAACTGTGTTAAGCTTCAAGCAATCATAGCAGAATATGTGTTGAAGTAATTATTTCGTCCCAAATCAAGAAAAAATAGACAATAAGTTGATTTTACAGGTGAGAGGAATTCGTCAAATGTTGGAAAGATGATTGCTAAAGCTCTGTTTCGAAATAGTTAGCATTCAAACATCACCACTTTTAAAGTAGCTGGCAAGGGAGAAATTTACTTCCTACCATGACTGGCAAAGTCATTGTGTTGGTGCTGGTGGTTGTCCTGTTGATGTCTCAGGGCCATGAGGTACCTTGAGTGCGTTTATTAGCGTTCATAGCATCCAATCACAACGGAAACATTCTGAAAAAGTGTCATAACTTGATCTTTGGTCTACAATGAGCCCAATTTTGATATATGAGCTTGCATGTGTTCTGCTGTTTATTTATGGACAATGCAGTATTATTTCCACGTTTTGCAATACTACATGGGATTGAATTAGTGTTGCTGTTAGTACGTAACCAATTTCTAGTGCAAGAGGTTTTCATGAAACTTGTCTCAACAGATTAGTCAAAAAGAAGATTTTTCCATCTGCGACGTTTGGGTTCCTGACGCTACTCTGTACAACGAGAACAATCTCCGCACTCCTAGTTTCCAAGCTTCATTCTACCGCAACAAGTCCGCCAGGAGCATCAGCAGTGCCAAAACATCTTCGGTGAAATCGACCAAGAACAAAGACTCTCGGGAGTCCAGTCCATTATTACTCAATTCTGATTCCAAGGAAAATGCTGAAAAAATTAATCCCACTGAGTCCCTAAACTCAACCATTCATCCTGGATCGTCACGTTCTCCATCTGACAGCCCGAAATCTACTAAGAAATCAAGTGAATCTTCTTACTCGACGACACGCTCGGTGCAAGTTTACCAGCCATTCCACCCCAACCCGAACATTTTGAATCAGTCTCCTGTCGCGCTGCCACACACCATGGAAAGTTTGAGCGCCGGTCTGGGCATGTCAGCGCACCTTCTGTGTCTTCTTTCTGGGTTACTGCAAATGCCTCTACGCTACCCTATCAGCCCTGCTGGGTCGCTCGCCACCATCACTGATGTTGCATCCACCATGCTCGTGGAGAACTGCAGGAAGTATGTATTCCCGATTTTTTGTGTATCGGTGGCAACTTGATTTTTATGAACTACTAGAAACTGTATTATGTACCCTACATTCTCTCTAAGCACATACAACTTGGAAAAATATCTGCTACTCTGGCATTTTTCGAAAACGTTTTCTGTGGTTTGGGTAACTGAGTGAATGTAGGCATTTGAAGAGTAACCATCTGCTGCTCGGGCAGGTTTCCTCTCCACAGCCGCGGCAGTCGGGACAAGGAGCGAGACCGAGTCCACTTCAACTACGCCGTGTTCCTTCTCAACAGGAACATAGGCGAGCTGCTCCACTACATGGGGCGATCTAAGGTCACTTCGCCTGCCGCCACACTTCCAAACCTTTACAACGCTCTTATGCTTCTCACGAGGTACATAATTCCAATGTTCGTTAGGACGAAGACAATTCTAAAAACGACGACTAGTCAAATTAACAGCAGGATTACAATCTAGAGGGTGCAGGGCGATAATTTGTGGATTCGAATGGTCACGTAAAGTAAAGCGACTTCAGATGTTAATCTAATTCAAATCTAGCTAGGCAAAGATGAATTTAATTAAGGTTTCATTTTACATGGTTTTGAACGTCACGTCGTCCAAGTGCCCCTCCACTGTCAGTAAACTACAATACTCTATTTTATGAAGTTCCTGTCCACTCTCTCAGACATAGCAATAGCAATGTCTGGTATTGCTTGTCGTTTGTAAGGCTAAAAGTTGGCCTATGGTCTCCAGACGATCCATATACATACACTACGTATACACAGTATATTTAACTCTGGAATGGTAACTGTAAGTCTAAGGTTAAGTGAAGGAAACACTCTTGAGTCTTTAATCCTGAGGAAAAAAATAAAAATAAACTACGGGGATATGAGAAGCCCAAAGTTACAATGCCGGGGTAAAGATAGCTCTTAAAAAAATCACATTGGCCCGAATCAGGCTAGCGCGCCAGCTACTAAAGATCGCCCCTTAGGGAGGTTAGACACCAGTCAAAGTGTTACCACGAAACTGTCACTGTCGCGCCATGTGTGACGTGGTGCTAGTTTGCTGCTTCGTTTGATAACAAAATCGCGTCGAGGAAGTTCTTGCACCACCGCCGACTCGTATTGATGAGAGTTCGTATGATTATAAACAAGTCTCTTCTCACACTGCGGTCGAAAATGCCTAGGATGTGTCGAGCGTCCTGGGCTGAACCTCATAGCTTCAATGTTCGAGGATGATCTGATGGCTTGTTGATCTCTTATGCGTCGTAAAACCTTAATTCTATTTCTTTTAAATGTGTTCACGTAATAAGTAATCTATTACCGGCCGTGAACAGGGATTGTGGAAGCAAGATTAGAGCGAAAGGTACGCAGGGTGGAGATCATGGAGCAGTCATTGGAAATGTATTCTTTTACGGTAAACGCGCTTTCCTCCCTGCTTCAATGCATGTCTGTTGCTGACTGTAGGGTAACAAACCTTTAAGAATCCGCCCTTCGATTAAGACTATTCTCACTCTCACTTTAAGAATGGCCTTTCGATTAAGACCATTCGCTCTGTTGTTTGGTAGCAAATGTAAATTACGATTGTATCATGTTGCACCCTTTATTCTACAGCATTTGAGACATTCACTTACCACAAGCCTTTATTTACAACAGCGTTTGGTAATCCAGAAAAAATCGAAATTCTATCAAGGTAAAATTTGTTTTTCCATTCTTGCACAGTCTATTTTTAGCATTAAAAGCCAGAAAGTTTAGACGTGCATATAGCGAGTCGGGCCTACCATTAAAGTGGTACTAGTGTACGAGTCAGACACAACCGATACAAGACGTGATTACGTAGCTTCATGAGACCAAGAGCCCTTCACGTGACTGGGCTATTAGAGCTTTCATTTTAAGCTCTTGTTATCTTACGAAGGCTTAAAATGAATAGCATCACCAGAGCCCGCGGTCAAGTGCGAGGATGTTTAATTCTTATTCTATAGTCTTTCATTCAAGCCCTTAATAACTTATGTTTTCTGTATTTTTTTTTTACTTCAGTACCAGTTATATGATAATGTGCCTTTAAAAAGTAAATTATAAAATAATTCGTGCTGTTAATTAGGCTCTCGTGTGATGACTCATGAACTTTTAGCAGTTAGCAATTTAAAAACTGTTGTGTTCAGAAACATCATAATTGGTTGAGAGCATGCCAAAATTTCTTCAGGTGTATTTTCTCCATGTTCGAAACATAGTAGACTCAGCACCCAGCGTTTACTAGAATTGAAGTGCTTTTTGCTTGAAATCACTGTGAGTATATTTTTTCTTTTTTCTAGGAAAGAAGACCCATTAACGAAGTGTCTCCCGGACATAAGATGCCAGCCATTGCTGAGCACCAACAACCCTGGACTGCTGTCGGATATTTTGTCTCCCTTTCTGCCATCAGGCTCCCACACCAGCCTGAGCGTGCCCAAGAGTTCTTCAGGCATCTCTCTTGGGCAATGCCAAGAATCCAAAATTTCCAGCAATTCACGGTCGCCAAGCCACTCCCGGTCTAACTCTCAGTCTCTTTCGCAATCTCCGCAAAGAATTGTGTCTAAATCTCTTTCACCATCACTCAGCCACAGGGGTATCAACGTCGTCATTGAACCGTCTGGTCTATTTTCTGATATCAATTCTAATGACGCAAAAGGACCTGGAGCTTTGATACACAGTGCTAGTGTAGGTAACCTTGTCAACGTCTGCTTTCCGTCTCCAGAACTTGCTTCTAGTTGTGGACCTCAGTCATTGAAACCTACTATTGATAACGACTCTTTAGATTCCAGGACCTTCGATTTGAGAACTCCGAATTCCTTTGATGGTCGGGTTTGCATAGGTTCTCAAATAACCTTGTCACTTGATAAAGGTTTAGATCATATCAGGAGCGTGGTTGATGAAGTACGTGAAAGAGGAATGCTACCGGAAGGTATTACTGCTCCAGTGGGTGCTAAATTTGGCCAAGGCTCTGCAGAGTCAAAGTTGGCCACTAACACGGGTTCGCTCACCAATCTTACCAAGAATAAAACACTAATGGTTGTAAGCAACAGTATTGACTTCGAAGACCGTGCTTCATCAAGTTATGAGGATGAAACACATCAGTTACTGAAATCGTGGCATGAAGATAATCCGTCTCAGTTTTCGTATACGTCAGGAGGAAGTATGGATTTGCTGGAGGAGGTTGGTGTGGAGGCTACTGAAAACTTTATGCAATCGTCATCTACGCCAAAACCGAATGAAGTCATTAGCAGTAGCCAGTATAACGTTCCTGTGGTTGGGCACCGTCAGAGTACTGCACCTGAAAGCAAAAAAAATCCTAACCCTTCGCCACAGGAACGTGAAACGTACGTTGATTCTAAAATTAGCAAGAGACCAATGAATCGTAACGAAGAGAAGGGAAAGAATTCTAAAACCAAAACAAGAAGCTTTTGGCCGTTCAGTCGATCCAATACTAGCGAGGAGAGCTCTAAGGACAACAGCAGTGTTTCTGAACCCTTGCTCCCTGGAGACGAGAGCGAACAGGCCGAATGCTTTAAAGTTAACGATGCCAGAACATCAAGGGATTGTAGGAAAAATAGTGCCTTAGCAAATGCAAGGGAAGATATCTGTTTGCTGGACAGTTCTGGCGAAGAAAATACTCCATTACTTGCGAGAGAAAACGAAGCTTCCGACGAACTTCTAAAGCAATCTTTAGCAGCGATGTCCAATGAAATTACAGTGAACGCCAACCTTGATGAACTTCGTGACCTCACTCAAGTCGCAGACAGAACTGCTAAACTTGCCAGTAAGCCTTTCACCTTTAAGTTAAGCGGTAAATAGGCACAGCAGCACAGAGTACTATTGCCGTCGTGTGAGGATGAGCTAGGAATTAGTGAACTCTGTTTCGGAGGCCGCGGAACTTTCTCGGGTCGTGTGATATTTTATTGTGAGCTTTGAATCTAGGAATTCTTACCCGATGTCATCCAATTCAACCTTTATCACTTTATTCAATTATCATTAGAGCTTACAGTTAACTTCAGTGAGTTAGATGTAGTGCTTCTTGATGAAGCTTCCGGAAATAATTTTAAACTTAATAATGAGGAGTATTACAGGAAGGTTCGTGGTGTGCATGTGATTGTAATTTGCATTAATAAAGGAGAGAGGATTGCTTTAATGAATAGGAGCCGCGAACTGGGGCAAACCAGTCCTGTTCGTTGACTTTCAGTCAGCCAAAAATGTTGTGAGCAACTACACAGTGGTGATATAGCTCCACACTCATGTTGAGAGCTGGACTGAAGCTGAAAACTGCTCGGATTATCCAGTCATCTCTGTGTGAGTCGAGCTACTTTCATACATCTCAAGTATTTTCAGGCATTCGATCTGGTATCGCTGTTTTCCTTCTACCCGCACACAGTGACGGTTCTTTACCTAAGCTCTTTACAAGCTGAACTCATAAAAATAAAGAACGTGCAAAATCAGTGCATTCAGGGTTGGGTCAAAGGTCATCTTATCCTCGTACGTGTATTGTTTATTTCAGCTGCTTGAGCACACTCGAAACCTTCACTGACCTGTCTCTGGTGTTGATGGTCCTTTCAAGTTGTCTTCTACACAAGAGCGCTGTTAGGTTACCTCAGCTGTAGATAAGCTTTCGGAATTTCTGTCTGTCGTACTCTCGGAACTTCTGTTTGTCGTACTCTTGGAACTTCTGTCTGTCGTACTCTCGTAACTTCTGTCTGTCGTACTCTCGTAACTTCTGTTTGTCGTACTTTCGAAACTTCCGTCTGTCGTACTTTCGGAACTTCTGTCTTTCTTACTCTCGGACATCTGTCTTTCGTACTTTCGGAACTCTGTCTTTCGAGTGGGAACACACCAGTGCATAGATTCTACTTTATCTACAGTCCTTACTGAATGGCCCCTTCGTTTCGCTCTCTTGAAATCGCCTGTGGTGTGGCTAGGGAGCCCTATACTTATTAGCTAATAATAGTGAGAAGAAGAATTCTAATCGTCTTGCAAACATCGGTAATTTTCTCACAGCAGACAACTGGGTTTATCTGGTGCATGTGGTAATAAGTGCGTTATGTTTTTGGTGTTTTAAACCAGGAGTCCATCACAGGTTTTTATTATGAACAGGTACAATACCCATTAATGGAAAAATATAAATTGTGATAAATTAAGCATTAAGAATCAACATAAAACATATGTGTAAAAATTTCCTGTACGCTTCTAGTCAAAACTTTTGATAACGTTACACATTCACACAGCACAGTTGCTCATGTTCATTGAGAACGAAAGGGTTGGTAAAGGAGATAAGTTTATTGTGATATTCCTACTGTACCCACCCGCCTAAGGTGTTGCTCGAACGTGCAGAAAAAAATGTTACCTCTGTAATTGAGTTTTTAAAAACACACCCTTCCTGCTCTCGGTGATGTTTGGGTTTCCTTACCTCATCGTGTTGAACAAATAGAAATTGATGCTATGCGTGTGTGCTCTATACGTAACCTATTTATTTAGTTGTTCCATTATATCGTATTTTATATTCACGTCAAGATGCCAGTGACTAGCTTTGTGTGCGGCGAGCGTGAGTTGATCCGAGAGATCCTTAGACTTGCAGACACACAGTTCTCATTGTATTTTCTTTTATTGTGCTTTAAAGATCTCTATCTTGATTGATGAGGTCATGTGCTTCTATTAGTTTCTTTGGTGTCAAAGCTTACCGTACAATCGTGAATTTCTTCTATAAAAATTACATTCGGATACCGTTTAAAATCGGCATGTTTTGTATAGGTCGACTGCCATTACTATGCAATATATTCAGACATGCTGATCAGTTGCTTCAGTTTTAATATTTTCATATCTTTATTTTACAAAAAATATATATTTTGTGAACTCTCGTTGCACTCGCATCGAATTGAATTTTCTTTTACCTACACGTCCTTCGTATTCTATAAATATTTTGTTTCAAGTTACGTCTCATTCAAAATTTAATTAGCATTTATAGTTAATTAGACTAGTAGGCAAGTTTTTTATCGACTGTTATGTGGTATTAATATATTACCTTGTTTCTTCTTCATGAATGTACATTAATTAGTTATGTCTCTACGTTATTTTATGTACTTCCTTTCCAATATTTTGTTCAATTTTATTTACTAGCCACCTTCCATTATCTATCAAAGTATGTTATTCTTAAACGCATGTTTGCACCCGATATCTGCGTACAACAAGAAACTATCGCGATGCACGGACTTCCAATTTTGTTTCTTCTATGAGAGGTTCATTTTAGTGACTCATAGTATCTTGGAGGGCCAATGATACTTGTGGGTATCCTGCTGCAGACTCAGCGACTCAAATGTCGTCACGAGAAGTTTGCGGTAGATTGATTTTGAACATAGCATGAGCTGCGTTTATCATCGGCTGTTCTCATTGTGTATAGGAATTGTGGGTGTAGATAAAGATGTACTAAACATTTTACAATGATCCGAAATGACGGCCATGATCGAGACTGGAATACCTGTGTTTACGATGGGTCTAGAATAGGATCATCTCATTGAAAAATTGGGCAAAACTATTCAAACAACCAAACTGCGAAGCCGCTCTGATATGGTCCGATTACTGCTCATGTGGACATAGGCAGTAATCGTAAAATGTTAGGACTCTCGTTGAAGTCGGAGCCACGATTTTGGGCCGAATTTGGCGAACACATCGCTACGGCCGAGACTGGTCAAAAGGCGATGATTTTGGGCCGAATTTGGCGAACACGTCGCTACGGCCGAGGCTGGTCAAAAGGCGACGACGTCACAAGTTGTCACATGAAGTTGTTTTCTACTTTAAATCTAATCGTGGTTTCGATTCAAACTAAAGTAATGAATTTTTCACTATAAATAGGAAGCGTCGTTGATTTAAATGCATTTTACATTCAGTGATTGCATAAGGATTATTTAGTTTTTAATTTTCATCAAATCCTTGATTGTAGTTGATTCAATTCTAAGATTTTTATATATATAGCACGTTGATTTTTATTTGATTTTCGTGTCTTATATGTTATTCCCTCACTGTGGATTGGTCGTCTCCAGCTAAACTCAGAATTGTCATATACGTGTACTTGAGTTAGTATGTTTGTTGGAAGTTATTTATTCTGCATCGTAAATAAAATATAAGATGAAAGGAATACAATTTCAGTGGTCAATTGAACTTTCTGCATGCCTGCAACTCACCCTGCTAAGGGTGAGTGAATATTGATTGAAACAATTGGTAAAACACATCTGTTATTGAAAATTTTTAGACCAGTTTTCCTAGTTGGTTTCTACATATTCACTAAAAGTACATGTTCGTCCATATTCATTTCTAAATTATCGAACTTCTTATGAGTGCAAATTTTCTTGCCGAGTGTGTGCGTTGGAGAAGATTGTCGTAACGCATTTTGGGAACTTTGCTTCAACAGATGAGGTTAGGATGATAATGTATGTATTCGGCGTAATCCTTGTATGTATAGATGCTTTAAATGCCATTGTTTCTTTACTTCATTTTAGTCCTTCATATATATCTTCACTGCAAAAGAGACCTGTCTTTGAAAAGCCGTAGCTAGTCATTGCAAAGTTAGCACTACTTGCTGCTGGAGTATGTTTTGAGCTCAGTTTATCTAATTTGGAATTTTTTTTAAATTTTACCCTTGTTCTTTTTGTTTTCATGATAACTGACGCCCGACATGAGAAGTATCGGCGCTGTTTTTTCGGTGAATTTTAGTCTTCATTTCATCGTCGCTTTTTGGTGCTCACTACCCTGATTGAAACTTTTCGAGTACTACAGCAGTGAAGCACTATGTGTCGCCTATTCTCATGTTAATTAACAATGGTTCCAATACTCTCGCGCTCTTCCCTACATGAAGACATGAATTTTCCTTTCTACGCGCAAACCTTTAGTGTGCTGTTTAATACCCTTAGTAATTTTTGGAATGGTTCATTAGAATGCTAGTCGGCTCGTGTTATCATTTTCAAATTTATTGTTAGGTTCGAAACAATGTACCAGAATTCTCAAGATTTTGAGCATTCTTACACAGACGAATCCAATTATTTGTATTCAAACTCTACGGGAGACTAAATGAGAATCTGTTTAGGCCTTTTATGCTGGGATGCATGAAATAAATTATTGAATTTTTGTATGTTTTCTCTCATGATCCTGCTCAAAAACGGGTGTTGAATTCAGCATGGGTTAATTTCAGGCGTACAAGTCTCGAAAGAACATTCCTTGTATATGAAATAAACATGAATAGCTATCATATCTTCGTGTTTTATTGCCAGATTTTCTTCTCCTGTCAGGATTGAGTTGAGCTGTACTTCGCTCAGGGAGTACAGCAATCGAGAGGCGATGACGCATCACACGTCCAATGTCGTCCGTCAGGGACTAAAAAAATTCAATTTTCTGGGTCTCAGCGTCCTCAGAATCATGTAATTATGATCATTGTGACTGCTACGGAGGTTGCCCAGGGGTCAAATGTAAGCTTCTCTTATTTTTTATTAAATCGATGGGGACGCGAGCCAAGGTTGCTATTTCTTGTTAAGCAATGCCGTTTACGGGGCCGCTCATTCATTCGCGTAAAATAAAGGCTGGATGAATATAATGCTAGTTTCCAACGTAATGCTAGAAAAGTTAAAATTTCGTGTACGACTGGTGAGCTTCACACGTTTGTTCCGTTATGTACGGGGTGAATCTACGTATTTCGTGTTGGTCAGTTTTAGCTAATTCCCCAGCAAATGTTTATCTATATAGTTATATTAAATAAAATTTCTTCAGTATGTTTGATTACAGCGTAGTAACTTCCACCGATATAACAAAATTTATAATTACTGGTAAAACTGACCTGCCAAATACGTCATCAGATATATTCCGCCTTAGTTTTCTCACAAACGAAAGAATGCAGAGCAATAATTTTTATACAAATAGTTAGGAATAATTTCTACGGTCATTGTCATTTATTTCCATTTTTCTATTCGCCTAAACTGAAACATTAAATTCACGATGTCGTGAAAATAACCTCGCTACAATAAAGCAGCACTCGGCCCACACACGGGAAGATTTATGTGCATCCATCCATCCACTTCACGGCCAAATTTTTCTCAATGTCTTGCCTCGCCACTTGAGATTTTTATCTGGGATTCCGCAGCCTTCAGCGAAAAGTACGCTACAGAAAAAAGATCAGCTCGGTCTTCGCAAGTTCATGGAAGTTTGGTCGCAGTGTGACCCGGAATTCCACCTGGCAGGCCCTCGCTGTGGGCCGAGTTACGGCCGTCTTCTGGCCCGCGACCCTAAACCTAAGGTGTCGATGTAGGGAACTTTCACCGCTCGTGGATGTGATGTGTAACTTGAATGTAAGGTGGCTGTAATGAGTGGTGTATATGGAGTAGATTTTCATCACGTGAAGTCTAATGCGTCTTGAATGCTTCTCTTTTCGAGTGTTTAATTGGTATTTTATTTGGAACTAGAGTCTCCATGTCATCAAAACTTACGGCATATATCTCATCCGCAATAATTTAATTATCTGTATCACTACTACCTGCCTTCTCTTATACGGTTGCGCTGAACAGATATAAGGTCCTGAAAATCTGGACGAGTGAATATTCTCCTGAATCCTTCAACGGTGAAATAAATCGTTACGCATAAAAAATATACAATAAACTTGGACTATTATCATACAACGTTATGTATTGGGAGAACTGGGAAAACTGTATCGAACATTCTTATCGTAAAATGCATGTTCGAGAAGATAAACAAGTAAAAATTAGACGTTTTTATCATTCGCTCATTATCAGCTATGAAACAACAATGACAGTCATCTGCAAAAAGAACGAGGAAAATTAACGTAAATACAATTTTTCGCTGTAAAAGTGTAATAAACCACTTATTGACTGGGGATAGTCGAAATGTTTATGTAAAACGCGTCATTTCACAAATGAAAAGAGATTCTGAATTCAGACGAGAATTTTTCTCGACCTAAAACCCTGAAGCTATTCAAGTTCATTGTAGTATTACATTGTGCTCTTGTGCATCCGAGTGTGTGGGTGTGACTTCCCGTACTCTAGCTGGTAGGATTGCCGAGCATCAACGTAAAAGGTATAACACGGGAAATATTCTTACAAGCCCATTCCACTAAGGCTTCCGAAATCATGCCTTTGAACGTTATGCTACAATAAACTTAAACATCTTTCAGAGTTTTAGGTCGAGCAAAATTCTCTTCTGAATTAAGAATTTTATAATCTAATTTCATTTTCAAAATAAAACCTGTCGTAAATAATCATGTCAATACATTTCATTTATCTCTAGCCGATAAGTAGTTTACCGCACTTTTATAAGAAAACATATAAGTGCGTTATTTTTCCTTATCTTTTTTTGCTGACGACTTTCATTGATGTTTCATAGCTGATGATGAAACGAAACGACCTATTTTTTGTGAGTCGTTCATCTTCTCAAACATACATTTACGATTAAAAATGTTGTGTAAAGTTTTCCTAGTGCTCTCTTTTTTGCTCAAGATTAGGAATTTCTCAAATGGTTGCCTAGATTGTATACATAATACAGGCACTTGACAAATGATCTTTCCTTATATTTCTTGCGTCAAGCGATATCTAAGAACTATTTTTTCTGAGATCCAGCCATGGGAAATAAATTTGTTGGAGAAATTGAGTTTTTGTAAAATTTGATCTTTCGAAATTTACAAAAATTGATCATGAACTATGCAAAAGCATAATTTTTAGGAACGAAATATGAATTTGCTTTAAAATGAAAACAATTCATCGTATGTCTCCGATTTTTTACTTGGTTCAAAAATATCATATATTCATGAATACATAGTGTATTGACTGAAGAACATTATTTTATTCTGGAAAACCTAACATGAGTGTGAAATAAATTACTGACTGTACCTCCTGTTTATGAAGGGAGCTGTGACTAAAATCATGAAAGTTTTAGGGCGATATTGTACGATGTTAAGCGCGCACTTTAAGCGTGTTAGAAGGCAGGCCCGTGATGGTGTCATGATGTACAATTACGCGCATGCTGCCCACGTGCAGGGTGTGGCCTTTTAATAAATACAGAGCTTTATTCAGTTGAAAAGACTGCTAATTCACCACTCCTGTCCTCCCGACCAGGCTGCTGCAATAAGTATGTTAATTTACTGTGGTTCCTTACTTGCACGCGCGCCATTACTGGCTTTTCTAGGGCTTTTCTAGTGGTAAGCGAGTTCTTTTGGGGTCATGAATGATTTATTTTTGATTATTCATTTGCGAGTCCTGCTTGTAAATAAATCCTTTTCTTATTGAATAACTTTTATAGAGTCAAGTGCTAAGGAGCGGCTGTACGGAACTCCCAAGAGGTTTTCCATCACAGAAAAATAAGAACCACTGTTGAAAGGTAAGTGAGCTTATCTATGGCATCACCTATTGAGGAGTTGAGGTATGTCGAGCCGCTCGCTCTCTTCCCTTAGAAGTGGCGACGGAATAATGTCTTCCATTGTCATGAATTTCTGACCATAGATACATACTAACATAACGAAGCACTAAGTGATTCGAGTCTTTATCGTACGATACAACCCTTTTCAAGAATCCTTATTAGCCGAAGTGGAAACAAACAGCTGCTTTCGAAGAAACGAGCTCAGAGAAGCAAGGGAAGCACAGCTCCTTTTTACATGACAGGAAAAGCTTCTTATTGTGATGAATGAGAAATTGTATCAGGTTCAGTATACAAACTATGTACAGCGCTTGAAACATCATCTGTTGGACAATATATATAAAATTTCCAGTGAAATTTCTGAATGTCCACTGAGTTACTGTGTCGATAATTATGAGTGGCATACGATTGAATTGGAGAAATAAATGACTCTAAGTCTTCTTATAACAGATTCGTAGTATTTTTATTTGAAGAGACTGTTGTTATCCCTTTTACGCTATAATGAAAAATTCCATGTTTAATTCGAACGGTTTTTCATTCGTGGTACAAAAAATTCGTGAGCGATGTATTCCTCAGTTTAGCGGAAACATGAAGGTCGTAAAATTCTAGTGTTCCAAATATTATTCAGTATCCGTACTTCTATCGTCAGCTCACAAAAAGCGCGAGGAAATTTTATAATTTTCGTCTAATGACGAAGCAGTTTCAAGGTCTCCAGTTCACCTTTACGAAAGAAATTCTCGGCGCGCATACCCAGTGAATTTTGTAGTTCGAGCTACAAAACTGCACGTGCTGTCTTAAACTGTTCGCATTTGTCTTGTCTGGTTCGTACTGGGTGTTGGGGAAGCCTCTCTACACTTTATTTTTTTATCACACCTTTCAGAGCAGAATACAGAATGTAACATGAATTGCAATTTTACCCCATCAGGCCTGTGTTGGTGCTAAGCAGAGTCACTTTAAACTTTGACTGTCATACGTCATTCATATGTACGATCATGTACGTACTCGCACACCAAAAGTGACTCTTGAACACCTATTTGTATGCTGATCTTTACAATTAAATATAATAAGCAGAAAATTATCACAGTTTATATAGTATTGTAATATACAGACTAATTATGATATTACCGACACTTCATCTGTTTAATCTTCACAATGAAATTCCTAATTAGCATTTTACAAACGCGTAATTCTGTTTCTGTTTTCATAGCCTTCTACACAAATATACCGATCAGCAATTATTTTACAATTTTACCTATATCTCCATCTTATTTTTGGTCTGTATCATAAAATCATCAATATCACACCGCTGAAAATTTTTATTTTCTTGCCATTGTGCATGAGAATGAAGACTCAAACGTCTCCCCGCTAATTTTCGTCTGAATTATGCGCGATGTGCAGGAGAAACTTTTTCCTACAAGTCTTCAAGTAGGCAAACTGGACGGCTAAAGCGTATCCCAAGATATCGGACAATAGGTGCTTGTAGGCCCTCGTAAGTCAGGACTGGGGGATTCTAAAATAGGCTGTTTTGATAGGAAATAGTTCTGCGAAATTTGTCTAACATCTATAGTCATGAGATGAAATTTGCCGTGTGTGTCTGAATTTTGCCATCTGAATACAATTGTTTTAAAACCACTTCATCTATTTAAAAATACAATACCAATAGTTCTCGCTATAGGTCGTAATTTTATTGTCACACGATATGGGTTCTGAGTCAAGAGCGCATTATTTTAATACGGTGTACTAAAAATTTTGCATGCAAATCAAATCGTGCATGAAACAACTGCGACATATATCAAGGATTGACTATTGTGCATTTTTTCTTCGTATATATGTCTTTCATAACATTGCCATAATATTCGTGCATAATGTCATAGTAAATTTTTAAATATAAATTCTCTGAAAAAAGATTGTATGAATTGAGAACAATTTAACAGTTAAATGAGGAGTACATATGTAACTAGGCTTACTCATTCTCTTCATGTTTCATTGTCGTATTTGAAATTTTATAAATAAAATTTTGGTTTACAAGCTCTACTGAAAATCGAGTAAACGACTTGCAGAGCGGAACTTATATTTCCTGAAGGATGCTTTAAATTCAATGGATGTAAATGCACTTTACACGTGTCATTAATAGACCGAAAGAAGAACGAAAGTGCAGAGGTGTCTCGGTAGCGTGATGTTCATACGTTTGCATGCACAGCGCATGGGATCTCCTTGCAGTCACTTTATACTAAAATAAACGAAACTATTACGGACGGGACACTCCCCGATGCCGCTCCATCTTGGCCTCAGCGGCGAGGGTCCCAAATGAAAGCTGTTCATGACCCTGATCATTTTGGACACACTGCTCCAAGTGTGTCCCGAGAGTGCCTCAACACCACGCCCTCGCCTTAACATTCACGAATTACGGGCAACGAAAGCAGCAATAACCGCCGGCACCGCAAGTTAGCCGGCTCGCGTCACCCTATCGTCTTGCATATCTTGTGCAAAACCTAGATCCTTTTTCCAGAACGAACAGCTTCGGTGTTTGAGCTTCCATGCGAACTGGTTCTCGAGACCATGAAAAGTGAAAACGCTGTCTTGAGTGTTTCTGCCAGGTCTACAGTGAGTTTTCGCATTGCTTTCTGAAAGATTTGTACACTACATTAAAAATGTTATCTGGTTGCTCCACGTTGACGGCAATTTGGGCTATATAATACATAACATTAATATCCATGGTCTGCTTAACTAAACGTCGCCTAGATCAAAGAGAACAGCTCGTATTTAAAATTACAATTCGAAAACACTTACGTCATTTAGGGAGCGGTTTCTTCACCCAGTCATTAAAACTAAGCACGAAAATTATCTCGTTTCTAATTTAATTCTTTGTTTATAGCTTAAAGGTCAGCTTCTAAGAGAGTCTGCTCTCTCTCTCTCTCTTTCTCTCTCTCTCTCTTATGCTAACTGAAATTTTCATATTATCTTCGGTTGAACGTTTGAAAAGCAATAGAAAACTTCCTGTTTCTATGTAAATAACTCATGAACACGTGGTAACCAATAACTGCCTGCGATTGCTGGAGGGAGCGTTATTACAAGCTGTTAAACCGGTTGTATTGTTGAAGGATTACTTATAAAAGGACGAGAAAAATGCACATTTATGTAATACTGGAACGAATACAAAAATTCAAGCTAGGTGTAAATAAGAGTCGTCACACGTATACAAGTATACGTGGCAGGTGTGCATGAAAAGAAATAATTGCAGCGAATGTGACCAGCACGCTCGAGAGGAGTGACTGTAGGCAGGCCGAGCGGGCGAAGTGAACAGGCGCTATCGCAGGCAGACTTGGCAGGCACACGCGAACTGATTCAATATCAGGTAAAACTGGCTCGTATGCACGAACTTGCACTACTGCTTAGAAAACTTGCGACGTGTGGTATTTTATCAAGTTGATTTAACTCGCACGCAGACCTGTCTCGCACGCAGACCTGTCAGTCGTACTTGAGCCTCATTGACTGGTAAGATCGAAGTACCTCAATAATTTTTCGCTCCTATGAAGTTTTTAGAAATTTGACAGTAATGAGGGAGCAGACTTGAACTCTTGACATCGCATAATAGGCCAGACCCACTCAGCTATATCGCTAAGCACTGTAGTAGGAAGCTTTAAAGTCTCTTGTCAATTTTCAAGCAAATTTTCACGCAACTTTGGAAAAACATTTTTCCCTAATATCCTTTAACAGGCTCTGAAATACATAGAAATATGTATGTAGCATTCATTCGAGTGAATTAAGCATCCTTTGACGAATACTACTCTTTTTTACAATGTACTGAACTCTAAAACAAATGAATCCTCACTTTTACTTGACTAGGCTTTTTTAAGCATAGCTGTTTAGGACTGTCCCTGGAATTTAGGGGAATTTGGTGAAGATGGACAGGCACAAGAGGGCTAGTAGCCGCACCGCCCTCAGCCGCTGCTGTACGCGCGCGGTGCTGGTGGTGGTTGAGGCATGCCACGGCCGCACGAGACAGCGATAACACTACGTCACCTCATTGCTAGGAGACAAAGGAGTTTTTCTTGCCCTTTTATGAATACATCAGCTGAAGACACCTGCAAAGCGAATGAACTCTTCAAGCATCCGCCCGCACTGCCCTTATACGAGTCTACTTAATACGTCGTATCACCCCGCTGATCAGCCTTTCTTTGGAGCCACCAGAAATAGACGTTCTTAGGCTATAAATCTCTTAGAATTGCACTCGAGTGTGTTTATAAGATTTGACTGTATTATGCATCTGTTCTGATCCTTTTAGTTTTTGCCAGAGGTACCTCGCTAACTTTTAAAACGCTGTTTATTCTTCTTGCGACGTTGGAGATGTTCTTCAGATAAAACCAAGTTCATTACGTTTAGTCGTGAGCACGCAGACATGCTTGAGTCTTACTGCCATGGATGCACGTGGAAACACACATGAAAGCAGGACCACTGCACATTTTCGTACTCAACACTGGAATGAGACAAACTTCTGGGCTCAGAGCGGACCCCTCTCATAAGCTGCCGAATTGTTTTGTGCCATAAACTTGTAGAGAAAAACATCGTTCGGGTATAAACTTTATCCCTCTAATTCATAATTGTCAAATCTTTTCTATTAAGATTATCATGTACTCTCAGGTATTAAGGAAAATCATATACTATGAAGATTTAGTAGAGCAGCCAAAGTTGTTTGTATAGAAAAGACGAGAGAGTCTTATAAAGCTGTCAAGAGAGGAAAGGTCCCGTTATTTTATAAGTAAACAAAAATTTAGTGTATATACTGATTCTCTCAAATTAAGCTTGGAAGTCACGACTCAAACACTCATCCTTTCTATAACTTTTTGAATTACATTCTTGCAACTCCATCAGTCGCATAAAATGGTCTTTTCTCTACTGATTTAGCCCTCCATCCTTCATAACCTAAGTTAAACTCAGAGTTCACGTAGGACTTGCAGTTGTGAAGATGTTATAAGGGCCGGCTGACAAACTATTCAGGAAGCCTATTCAGGACAAAGGTCATCAGGACAAACGGGTTTGGGGAAAAAAAACAGAGTGACTTAACACCGCCGTCTGGGAGGATGCACGCTTAAAAAAGCGGCAGGACAAGGAAGGATAAGCCTTACGAGCCCTGCAGCAAGGTCGCTTATGAACATTAAGAACATTGTCCTGTTATGACACACAGGGCTGGTCAGGGCGTGTCCAGGGGCAGTGAGGATGGGCGCAGACTATTCGAGATGAGCTCTCGGTAGGTCTTTTACAAAGGAAACTAGAAATTATCACGTAGAGAAATAAGCAATAAATTGCATACGTATTTAATTAATCGCTCTGCTATATGAGAGTGACTTAAAAAGTCCAGATTACTACAAATGGGAACCCGTTTTAAGGATACCTTGCTTTTTCATGGTAAACAAAATTCGACCCATCCGAAGTTGTTTCAGTGAAATCCTTTCTGTTCATCCACTACATTTCTCAATGTATGCCTTGCCGGACTGCTTCCTTGAAAGTCAGCTCCAACATATGCTTCTCATACATGACACCCAGTTTTTGCCGCTATCTTGCATCACCGCACCAAGAGCTGCGCTATAAACATTGCACGCCTTCAAATCGCTTATAATATCGTCCCTCAATGCGCTTGGTAAAAGTAAGCGCGGAGTCTCTCCTTGAACTCTAAATCTACGGCTCTGTTGAGGTGGGCGAGCGGCAGCTTCCTCTTGAGGCAGCCAAGGCAGCTGTTATTACTAGCAGCGCGGCAAAGAACAGGATGTTCCTCAGTATCGATGAACTTGAAATTATGGGATTGGTGCATTATAAATTAGTGTTCTCTGACTTTCATTCGTGCTGCAGCGGAGCAAACCCATTACTGAAGAGAAACTTCAAAGCCTCGTATGAATTTCTGCCTCCGATCAGGATGTTTACGGCGAAAAATGGCACCAAGGGCTGAACAGTGCGCACATATCAGCATAGCATGAATCTCGAGTAGCTCACACTAAGCTCCTTCATATCCATATCTAAGTAGGTTACTCATGTCAGAGCACATCAGAGTTTTGAGTTTTGGGAAACCTGTCAGAGTTTTAGGAGTTTTGAGGAGCCTGTGGACGTGTACGTTCTCAAAAAAAATGTTTGACTGAATTCAGTCATATTGAGAAAAATGGAAATGAAGCAATACACAATAAAAAGTGATGAAACTTATACATGCATGGGTGGCCAGTGTACCACAACGCATTGTGACCGAGTATTGATTAGGAATAAGTATTATTTAGGGTGCATTGGCTCAGATGTTGAAAGCAAATGCAGATTATAAAAAATATTTGAAAACACTATGCTAGGAATCACTTTTAAAAGACGGATAACTCGGGAACTTTAAAGTGTGAACATTATTTTACCTCTAATTTTATTTTCTTGGTAATAAAACTTGGTCTCGATGACCGGACTAAATGTCAAGAGAAAGTATTGATCTCGATAAAAAAATTTAAAGTCTCCTACAAATGTTTTTCGGATTTGCTTCATTAAACATAGGTCATTATAACTTGTTAATATCACTAACACAAAGACTTTTTACAATTCTCATTAAGAATATATGTTTCAACGTTCGGTCTCTGGAACTATATTTTTAAATCAATTACTAAAAATAGAGAGAGCTTACATATCTTTTTAACATACCTTTCTTAACATTTCTTTCATGTCAAATTGTTAACTTAAGCATCAACGATTGTAAAAAATGACAAATTTGCAGTCAACTTTCGATAAGAGGAAAATATGTTGTACGTTCTGCATACCATCTTGACCGAATCAACCGACTAAATAATTATTGGAGGAGCTATTGTTACAATAACTGAATGAACATTGAAGCAGCTATTAATTGTCGCCCGCAGCGGCAAAATGATCATTGAAGGAGGTTTTCTTGCTCGCAACCACCAAGTGATCAATGAAGGAGCTACTGTTGACCGCAACAACGGAATGATATTTGAAGGAGTTATTGTTAATCACAACAACTGAATGATAATGAAAGGAGCTATTGTTGACCGCTACAACTAAACGATTCTTGAAGGGCAGCGGAGCCCGTCACCCACCACATGCCCCTTTCTGATATCACCCAACATTATCAGCGAATTGCTTTAAGCAAGCGCCTCATTCCCCTTTAAAGCAGGGTGTTGCAGAGAATTGAGCCGTTGTCCTTGCAATTGTTCATTATGTGTTTACTTAGGTATTTATTGAGTATCGTATAGTTTGTTTTCAGTGTCAATAGCATAAAAAATCAGCGTAGTTATTGGTTACTTATTTTTTCAACATTTAATGAACATCTACGGCTCCTTTCGAGAGTGCCAAAGCAGCGATTATTACAAGCAGAGCGGCTATTGCCAATCGTTCACTCTGGTCAGTCGTAGCGTGGTAACGCTTTTTTGCGACACCCAACAATTCTGTAATCAGTGACACCGCTCCGACCAAGAATGTATTCCGAGTGTATGAGCCGTTGTCCTTGAGTCATTCTCCCGCCCTGTGGCGTGCTCCACACAAATACCGCAAGGTCAGGTCCAGGCCCGGTGTCGGGGTGCGGACCTCGGCCGTCTCCCTCGTATCGCGCCGTCCTCTACCCCGCACCAGCTGACCCCTGCCAGCTGATCATGGACAGTGGATCGTTCAAGCTGATCATAGCCAGCAGATCATGGACGCAGCTACTGATCATGACGCTAAGTGATCATTGCAAACATCAGCTGATCATTGAACTAGAGCGGCCAAGACGAGGCGATCATTGGACGTACCAACTGATCGTAGGATTCACCTCTGGTGGGTCGCATGATGATGAGCGGACGTTTTATTAAAGCATACCTGTGGCTGCCTAAGAAGACCTCTCCGATGCCACCCTACTGGGTGCCTCAATGCACGGACACAGTCAGGAGAAGTTGAAAGCAAGTTGAATTGGTGGTACGAACGGACATAAGCTGTTCTATGTGATCCAAAATATTTTTCAGATCGCTGCTCATGTGTAATAAAATAATATCCCATAGTTGGCTCACTGTGAGTCACTCTCTTGGGTAGCCGCTAATTGAGACGCATAGCGTAACGCTTAACGAAAGCAAACCATCTCAATTTCTCTTTCAAGAGAGATAGATAAAATTTCAAAATTGATCCGCGCTCGAACTATTCACCTCTGGTGGGTCGCATGGTGATGAGCGGACGTTTTATTAAAGCATACCTGTGGCTGCCTAAGAAGACCTCTCCGATGCCACCCTACTGGGTGCCTCAATGCACGGACACAGTCAGGAGAAGTTGAAAGCAAGTTGAATTGGTGGTACGAACGGACATAAGCTGTTCTATGTGATCCAAAATATTTTTCAGATCGCTGCTCATGTGTAATAAAATAATATCCCATAGCTGACTCACTGTGAGTCACTCTCTTGGGTAGCCGCTAATTGAGACGCATAGCGTAACGCTTAACGAAAGCAAACCATCTCAATTTCTCTTTCAAGAGAGATAGATAAAATTTCAAAATTGATCCGCGCTCGAACTATTGAGCTAGTATGAACGGTTACGCTAGTTATAGTTTATAGTTAAAACTGTCGACATGCTGTACACAATTACATACTTGTTCTAAGGCTTCCAAGTATTAAACAAGAAGACTTCCCTTAGTGTGTTATTTTACGACGATAAGCTGAACCTAGCGAAGTAATGAGAGTTTCTTATCCTGAGGTGATAATTTTAACCGCTTACTTATGAATCGAGAACCCACAATATCACACTGCATGAGCTCGGCTTGCGTTCAACGAAACTGCTTTTGTAACCCCAGTGTGTTAACTCATTCGTGTATCGCGTGCTCACGTTTCACATAAATCTCCGGACTAAAGGAGTACCTTTGCCGGCCTCTAAGGCTTGCAGCTCCGTTTTTCGTGGACAAAGATCAGTACGACTCGCAAGGTGGAGGGTTGCTCTCCAGTAACGCACGCGTGATGCTGCTTAATGCATCACAACTCTAGTTTTTGTGTTGTTTTGTGTCCATGATGGACGGTGCCTCATTTCCTGGACGTGATTAGCATGCCGCGCTGAATTCTCTACCTCATATTCTGAAGGATGGCCTAATTATTCAAAGCCAGCAGGGAAGACACTACGAGCTGCTCTGTTCAGGAGCCAAGCATGCTGGATGGAATGGCGGTCACCAATTTTAATGGGTAGGAATGATAAAATTAACTATGGATCTATGTAGTCATCGGAATTTGAAAGATCGTAGTTTAAAACATTCCAAAGTTGCCAACCTAAATTAACGCATCACCTACAACACCAGGGGGAGTGTGTATCAAAAAATATATGGACATGGGTTTGAAAAAACAAAGCTCAGGGCACGTAGTACAATAGTTTTATGGCGAGAAAAGATGACACGACCAGCCTCGTTGTGGTGGGTCGCTGGAAGCGAGGCCTTGACACAGCAGTGCACGAAGCCGCCGCCGCTGGTCAAGATTTTAATAAGTCTCGGGTCTACTAACTCTGCCCGCACGGAATGAATGTGTCGGTCCCCTATTCTATTCGTACGAGATCAGTGACCTAGTCCCTTATTCTATTCATATGAGATCAGCTGGACAGGTAGCAGGTGGTCTTTGAATTGCAAGAACTATTTGGTACTATGAAAGCTACAAGAAGATTAATTATTTGCACAACTTGGATCAGCTTCTAAACAATATAACTAAGAGCAGATAATCACATGCCTTGCAGGAACTAGATGCTATAAATATTATACGCTGTAGCATTGCAGGCAGGCGACGCTGGGATTTTCATTCAGACTAACGCATTAAATGGAAGGCATGACAATCATGGAGATCTTTGAGAGAGCTCTCATGTAAGTGTGTGACTTGATGCAGGTTCACATTTATCAGAGTCCAACTCGCGATTTTGGTGTGTGCAATTTTCAGCATAGGATTTAAAGAGATCGGTATTCGTTATATTTCTAGGCAGCTGGCGCTTCTTAATTAGAAATTAAGCATCTAACATTATGTTAAAGGTGATATTTTGATCACATTTCAGGCTGAGTTCACCAACTCAGTCTATTTACGATAAAAATTATTAGTCACCCAAACTATTTTCCGTCTGGAAATTATTACTAGCTCAAATCCAACAACGGATGGCATTCTATTTTGAAGCGACGACATTTCTAAGTCATTTTAGCTATAGTTTAACCCTCAAAGCAATTTTTGTTTATGAAAAATACTCTGATATTTTTTAGTATTTCTTGACTTGAAAGATCTTCAAAACATAAAATTACAACAACGCCTCTTCAATTGCAAAGATCCTTAGCACTAGTTTTCAATTCATGGAATCTAGGTCAAGATTTATATCAACTAGCAACTGAATTGAATGACATGTAATAAAACTCAATTTTTCACTCACTGATGTGGGTGAACAATAGCAGAAAAATACGACAGCTAATGATTCTTACAAATTGAAGATGATATCTCTAACACAATGGTACGTTTACCACGCATTTGCGAACAAATCCTGAATCATTTGAACGAATCTTGTTCAGTTATTCCCATCTGTGCTCGTGCAATTTTATGTCACGTGCCCACAATAAATATCTTTAGAGAGCGCTGCGGACTGAAACAACTTCCTGCTTCTAAGTGACTGCAACTGAGAAAGTCATTTCGCCCAAATTAGCCACACAAGATGACCATATCTGCAGCCATTCCAGCTCATCTTCCCACCAAAGGCCCTCATTTATTTATTCGCTTGCACATTTTCCTAGAAGCGACAGCAGAACCTTGGATACGCTCGCCATCCATGACGGTGCTCCACTTCGAGCGGAGATTAAAGATGCTCCCAAACGATGCATGAGAGTTGCAGAGCTCAAGGAAGCGTTTTGGCTCGCCCTGACCTCAGCACCTAAACAAATCTCGAAATGAACCTCCGAGCAAAATATACTGGCAACATCCCCTTGTAATGATGCCTCAGTTTGGATTTGTCTCGTTAAGAATACAGGAAACCGCGCGGTAATGACCACGTCCAGACCACGCCTTTGTTTGAGGCTGACATCCTAATTTTTATGAAGCGAGGACACGCATTCGTGATAAAACGAGGTCGTGCATGTCTTAGTAGAAATCAAGTTCAAGTTCAATGTTATAATATACAGTAGGGCAATTCATGGGAAAAACTACACCTCCTCAAACTTTACCTGTGAACATTTATTATCATCGTCACTACTATATCAAGATTGCTTATATTTTTCCAAATTTACAATAATATATTGTTTGTATTGACAAGTTCGTTGTTCCAAGATTTGTAGTGCATAATTTTAGCTTCCAAGCCCCTTGCGAATACGAGTACATACATGGAGGGCTTGGTTCAGAGCACGTGGGCTTCAAGTGGTTCTGAGTTAGCTCTTCTTTTTCAATTTCCATACCACGATACGAACTTCCTCTTCTCGGTGATAAACGCTTAAAACACGAACAATTTTTTTTGTATTGTGACAAGAGGTTACTTTTGTATCATTAATACAAAAAGGAGTTTAAAACAACTGTTAAGAAGCCCTTGCTAGTTCTTCAATAATTGCCATCGTTTAGGCAGAGCAAAGATAAATCGCTTCATAACGGTAAATCTTTTTGAATGTTATGAAACGTATACATTTTTTTTTTGTAAAAAAAGGCCGGATGCTTAGCCCTTCAGCGAAGAATGTGAACTAAAATCTACATTAACTTCAAAGTCATTTTTAGAGTATTTACCTTTGCATTTTCAAGGTAAAACCCTAATCAGTTGGAACGAGAAAGTGCTGGCGGCAATTCAGCACTGTCTCACTTTCAGCTATCAGCAGTACAGAAGTACCGAGGAAAGCATCTTGAAATAAAGTATTCTTGTATCACAGCACATCATAATTCAGGCACGAAAGGGTTCATTCCGACCGACCACACGCGAGGTGGTCGGTCACCTCACGACAAAGCGGTAGTTTTCATCTGACCGCCACATCAAATGCAAGAAAATGTAATTCGTAACTAACTCTTTCTGACTGAAATTGATTTGCTTTCTAAAAATACAAATCAAATAATTTCAAGCTACGACTTAAAAAGATATACGTAACTGTTGGTAATTTAATTGTGTTCACATTTAATACCGAATTTAATCTCATTTGTTAACATTTGAGCAGGTGCGTA
This sequence comes from Orchestia grillus, assembly GCA_014899125.1. Lineage (NCBI taxonomy): Eukaryota > Metazoa > Arthropoda > Malacostraca > Amphipoda > Talitridae > Orchestia > Orchestia grillus. Next base: position 28,296 of record VOMN01111909.1, read on the forward strand.
ATGATAAGTTTATAGTTTTATACTCGAGAACGGCAATTTAAATTGTACATCTCGGATTCGATGGTAAAACTCGAGCAAAAAAGTCAAATCAAAGGTGAATGCAGCTGCAAAAAGCAAGAAAAATTTCTTAATAACATGAACAAAAATCTTAGTCGAAGAAAAACTAAAATTTTCAACTAAATATGGAAACTTTGAATTCTATCAAGTATCTCATAACAAGCAAATTCACTCGTGGATAAAGTATTAAAAGGAAAAAAGATTTCCAAGCTCAGATTAAGGGCAGAATCTGATGTTATCAGTATATGGTCTTTTCGGAGAGACAATGAATATATATAAGAATAAATTTATTGCTCACAGAAAAATGCCATAAAAGTCAAGCCCAGAAAGCTGACCACAGCAGCAGAGAAAGTGGCAGGGTGGCAGGAGAAGGACTCGCACAAGCCTCATGAACTTTAGTGTGGCCACGACTATATTCACGACCGACACAGCCGAGATACTATCATTTTAATTGGGCATCCTGATATAAAAAGTATGAGATACAATTATGCACGTCTATGTTCCGTAAGCCCTCACGCCACCTCCATCTTTCAACAGAGGAAACAAAGAGGATTTAGTCGAGCACTAATCTTAGCCTCATCATGAATACGTTACTGAACTCAATAAACGACTTTTTTGTATTCTCCATACCTGAAGTTTGAATGTGCGAGCATCGAGACAGAAGTGCGAACGTTCGTATCCTGTATAAGTCGTAGACGTTTGCATGTTTGACGTTGTTGTTCATTCATCGTGTATACGGGACCGAAGCTGAGTGTGATTGCTCTGAACGATCACCTGACTGGTGGCACTCACGAGTCTTGGGCAAGATAAACCATGCCGTTCTTTTTTGACTTTCTTGATTCTTGAGCCTGATCTATTTTGCATTCATTCTTAATCTTTTAATGTAGTTCAATTAAACTATTCAGCTGGAATAATATTTTCCTACATATCGGGACATTCCAATCGATTTAAAAAGCATCATAGCGATTTATAGTGTTATTAAAAGAACTGTGCATTAATGTAGTAGATTTACAATGAATAACTATAATTAGGATATTTGTTTACCAATGAATATCAATTCAAACTAATTACGCTACTTCTATTGGTACTATAGACCATTTTGCAAATAAACATAAGATCGTAGAAAATTTTATCGAAAAAAGAATTAAAAGGCATATTGGTGCTGTTTTACGCAGAGTGACCTTTTTTAAAAATATCTTTTACTCATTCCTAGTATATCTAATTTCGTTGGCATAGATTTAAATATGATCGTAGTCCTATAGTAATTGAATTACGAGTTTTCTTCGAAATGTGTGTGAATTCCTCATTTAAGTGAAATTTCAGGATATTCTTGAAGTCAAGGAAGTCTCTATTTCACTAAGGGAAATTGCAGCTATAATGACGATACACGTACGCGCTCCCTCGTCACGTCGCTTCAAGTTCATCTGTAGCAGCTGGTGAATGACTTTATATAGTTAAACAAGGTCAATAATTTGTGGCTTGCGCAGATGCCACCAGAAGCACAGCTCTCGATCATGGCCCCAGATTCCTTGCAAGCGGCGCTGCCTCAGTTGGAGTCTGCGCTTGAATGCGAGGCGCGCGAGCAAATTACGTCACATGCCCTCAGAGATCGTGGCTCCCGCAGCTGGTGTTGCTGCTGGTGGTGAATTTATAGAAATTGCTTTTGCGATCGCACAGAAATACAGTCATGTCACCTGATTTTTTTAAAATTTCGCATGGAAATATGTTTATGTCACTGGAAAGAAGCAACTTTTTTCAGCTTAAAATTGTCGGTACTGTAAAAAATTCGTCAGGACAGTGAAGCAAGAATGTGATGGAGTTAAACAAGCAGTCCGCACTTCCTGTACACGAGCCACTCTTGCTATCAAGGCGTCAACAACGATGTGCCCTTAAGGAGATTAATTTACATTCCTATGTTGCTGTGCTTTCTTACGTGGGTGAACTCGCTTTTATATTCCGTGTAATTATGCCAACGTTTACTTAGCACATGCACTTCACTTCGTCAGTAAATGCTTATTTCATAAATTTGAATCTCCGCCTTTCATTAAACACATTGCATATCATTCCTGAAAGCGAAACTGAAGTAGAGTTTCATATTCTTAACTTCAAATATGTTTTGATAATCGTACGTCCACACCACTGAGTAAAGAAAATTTTTCGTATCCTTACATACAGAAAATATTTTCATTGTAACGTCAGGAAAGGTAAATCAAGCTTTATTTTATCAGGAATGCATAACATAGCACACTACTGGAGTGCACACCTACTGCAGTCTCTTTGTTCTGGCCTAGGTTGAGAGACGTTAGCGCTGCCAAGCTGTCACTCGCTATTTTGTTATCGCTTGCTGAGGTTCCGTGAGTGCGCATGGCGCTGTAAGTGTCACTCGGCGTCACTTTAGCAGGAGCGTGCGCTGCACTAACGCAGTTCTCGGGCTCACGCACGCTCTCTTCAGGAAGCGTTAATTCGGTGGAAAAGTTTGTTTCCGTAGTGGGGGAAGTTGGCCTAAAAGTTTGTTCTCAGCTATTTTTCATGATTGCATAGGGAGTAATTTCTTCAATTTTGATAAGGAGCAAGTTCAAAGTTTAATTCGATAGTTGAACCTAAAAATAATGGTTTGAAGTTATTGTTACATTTAACTCGGAGAAACGCGAAAGTTCCCATGAAGATCTAAATTTGTCACGGTCACAATTTCGAGACGCTAGTGAAACGATTTCTTGAATTAGTGACCTTAATAAAAAATAAGAAGGTCGCTCCAGTGGCAGGCGACCCTTTTGCTGGAGCAGCTACGGCCACTGCCGGCTGCCCCTCGCTCAGAGTTGGCACCCGCGTCACTGTGCTACGAACGGTCGTGGCGTGAGGACATGTGTCGCAGTGCCTTCTCAGCTACCGGACGTGCTCGAACTTGAACAAGTGTCAACCGGAATCCAGTTGGAATATATTAGATAATTTGGCTTACCTTGGCGGCAGCACTAAGTCACTGCTCAAGACAAGCTTAAATTTTCATAAATAGGATCTGAAGCAACTGCTGGTATTCGGAGAAAACGTTTGTGAATAAAATTAATGGAATTTGTGCATAGAACTTGTTTATGCAGCATTTTTGAAAACCAGTAGTTATTTTTCGAGCACAATAATATTTTACAAACGGAAAATGTACGCTCTCTCCAATTGCCGATATTTCCATGTTAATTTTGAACAGAAATCAGAAACAATTTTTTCTCGGAACTTTTTACTATAAAATGGGTCAGTAATTCAAGTAGTATGAAAATAATTCCTGAAGAAAACTCTCATGCGTACTTTACGTTTCTATAGTTTCAAGTTTTCTCTGTGAGACACTAGATGAAGCTTCCAGTCCCTTAGTTGATAAATGGTATTTTATGTGGATCTTTGTTTGTGTACGGGATTAGTTAAGAAACATATTTGGACATTCGAGTATCACAGCAGTTATAATTGAGGCAAATGCGTGAGACTTTCAGAAAGGAGCGCATCTGTCTTCAACCATAATGAATATACAGCATGCAGAAATAATTCTGGACTTATTTATCATTCCAACAATTCGAGCAAACATTCGGGGGATCTACATTTCTTGAGAATTCTTACATAGCTGTCCAGCGTGTAGCCACAAATTTACGGAGAAACTAAATTCGTACGCAAACTTGAAAAAATCCGTTACAGGACAAAAAAGGACCACGGAATGGGATTCGTTTGTCGTACAGTGATCAACAGAGGTCCATTTTTCGTTCCATAAGTATCATTAATAGGAAAATCTGAGGAGCTAAGGGAACTTCAGTAATCTGAAAAATAGTCAATTACGGCCCAGAGACGTAGGCTCTATTTGTATTTTCTTCATTCCTGAATTTTAATTCAAAATAAAAACATTGATTCTATAACTGAAATAAATGATGAAGAAATGGGTACATTGAGCTTCAAAGTGAACAAATCAATAAATATCATTATCCTGTCAAAATTGACGCATGAGGTCCTATCAGTAGGTGTACAACTAGCTTAAGATTTTCTTCAAAACCTGAATTCAATGACTTCGGAAACTCCCTCAGGCAAGTGAATAATCGAGCTTTGGCCTAAGATTAAAAAAAATTGTTTCTAGTATAGCAATGCACACATACCGTTACATCCCTAGATACGTTATGCTTACACGTTCTAATGCTGCTCTAATGTGCTTTTACAGTGATGATAAAATGATTAGGATACTTGTAAATACTTACGATCGATATTCGAACGAACATTAGACAAATGACTACAGTTTTATGCTGTAAGGTATTGAGTGCTAAGTGCTACGTTGAGAAGGCGAAGTAAGGTGGCTTGTCAAATCAGCACAGCAGACGTCAGTTTAGAAACTTCGACGCTGATTCAGTAGTGATCCACGCTTAATTCAGGTGAGTTTCAAGCGCTGTGATCCCAATGGCACGCCTAAAGCCAGCTTACGGGTTTTATGTATGTACTGAACGAATAATTCTACAATTTTCCCAGGCTTGTTTTTCCATTGCTCCAATTGATAAGTTTTTCGATATTCTTTTCGACTGCCTAAAAAATATTGAAATCAGGAGAGTTCTTCGCACCCATTGGTTTTTGTGACTCTTTAGGAATGTTCTGTGCTTCATAAATAATAAATGCTTCACTGGGTTCAAAACTATATTATTAGCTTGCTTAGTAATCGATTAGCAGTGTCCGGACAACACAGGGTGAAAATAGTAATTCCAAGTTGATGTCATCAATTTCGACCGAAAGTTGCATAAAATAGCCTCGGCTTTGGCATCTTCAGCGATGTCAACTAAGAGAACTACAGCGCTAAACATGAGGCCTAAATTGGGTAAGAAAGATTTAGCGTTTCTGTGCATCTTGATTGATAGTGGAATTATGTGTGACCAGATTTCTAATTCATTATCAAACATTTTAAATTCATGAATACAATTACGCACATTCAAAAGAACACTCTCAGGTATTCCAACACCGTAAAAATTGGCTGCTCGTAACCACGACTTGTCATTATCAGTGTTACGTGATTAATTGAAATCGTTGCAGTTCCCACCATTGCGGGATGGTTGTTGTTGGCGTAGCTGAGGAGTTGTCGATGGTTTCATCTGTAACTCACGGGACCGCGGTAACACCTCCTGACCAAATCTTACTCCTTTCTCCATCCTACGGATCATGGTTGCGCTGCATTCTTTTTCCGGAAAAGATCATAAATTACTGACAAAGACATTAAACTTCACTTATCTCCACTTACATGAAGTAGTTCGTGTAAATTGAATGAATAAATCAAAAGAAAACGCAATAATAATGTCACAAAGATTTTACAATAGGAGCTAGAAAACTATTAAACTTTTAAACAAATTTTGATTAGGGAAAAAGTGACGTTATGGCTAACGCTCTCAAGTGAGTCCCAATGAAATATCTTGAGCAGCCCTGGAACTCTGCCTATCTGTTCACAATAGTGACACATTCAGTTGTTCAGTCATGCAAGCATGGTCATGCAGGCCCAGAAAGGAACAGAGCTATGCAAAACATGTCCGATTATGGCAAGCGTCTCCAGCGTTTCGATGTTTATCCATCGTAAGCGTAACCAATGTAGTCGAACCCAAGTCTATTATCCTCTTTAATGGAGAGTTATACGATGGGTGTATTGCTTTCTATGTGACCTTGCTATTCGTACTTGAGCATCAAAATGTACGATCTTGCTGTCACCAAATGTGTCTGAACAACTTTCCAGGGCACTCGCAGCTTATTCATGACCTAACTTTCGAGAGAATTATTAATCTAGATGATCAATTGGATGTTAAATTACTTAAGCGAAGTCATGATGTCAATTTAATTGTGCGATGTTTATGAAATTTTCATAAAAATTTGCCATCATAATATTCAGTTCACAGATTGAGACCTTTTAATCTTATCAGTCCTATGAGCTACAATGATGTACATGCCTCATCCTCGCGCGGTAGACCAAGGCTCCACGAATGTCGCACATGCTGCCATGCATACTCTTATGTTCACCATGCAGACGACTATCTTCGTTAAACAGAGTAATCGTAAANACGAAAGACTTCAATTTAGGCGAACTTGCGCAGCTGCAGCGGCAATGACGGGCCTGGCACATGCCAGTCATGGTGTCCGCAGAGTAGCCGCCCGCCAGGGTTCGTAGAGCAAACACAAGAATTTTAAGACCTGGACTGAGGACTCTCAACAAGCGAGTGGCTCTCTTAAACGCTTTCAAAGTTTTTCCAAGCCTGAATGTCAAGATTGTTTGTTTGGACTGAGGTCTTGAAAGCTCTGATGGCTCTTTATGATCAGGTTTCTGGTAATCAGAGAGAAAATTTCTGCTCAGACTATTATGACAAGCAATTTTTCCAGATAATCCGTTTTTTGAAGTTGCCTGGTCTCAATGCAATTTAAAATAGAAATGATTGTAAAAATTTTCGAGCTACGTAAAAAAATCTTAATACTTATTAAAAAATTTCCCAAGTGACTGAAGATTGAATTAAAATCGTTTTGTACCTATTTCTAAATATAGTGAGGCCTAACGTAAACATTGTGAAAGAATCATTTCCATGTCCGTAATGGCTGCGAGGACACAGGGAAAAGTTCATCGTTACAGCCCCAACACTTTGGGTAGTTTTTCTTTAAATGGAATAATTGAAGATAACATAAAGGCGTGCTGACTCTCGTAACCGCTGTTTGGTTAGCTCCAAAGCAACATCTGTTTCTCAATCGCAGGGCACGCCAGACACCCTGTTCTACACTCTAAAGACTCCTAGCTTGTTTTCCAATGGTTGCGCAATCTTAACGTTTCTTTGACCAGCATTTGAACAAAGACAAGGAGAATTCTTTCTGGTTAGATTTATCTTTTTTAAGATACTTTATCGGTTACATGGGTTCTTGCTCACATATAAGAAGAAGGAATAACTTGCTTCAATTTTTAAGTCGTCAAAAGTTAAACATATCTAAAGTTGAACATAATTGAAGAGTGCTCCGAATCTCTTATTCGTTTAAAGTCAGTGTGGTATGATGCAATTGTTTACTGGCAAACCCAGAGTCGGTCTTAGTCTTGTCTGTTTACGCAGCAATGAATGACATTCACAGTTGACGGCTTCATTGCGAGTCATGATTTACGACGCACTCCCGCACTCTGATTGCCTTCATCTCATGAACGAATGTTCCACTTGATTACCGCCTGGTCAGCGGCGAGGTATTCTTGTCCCGGGCACATGCTCGAGAGTAGAAGGCTTAAGCTCCCTCCATGACAGTTGTTGTTGGCAGAGGACCGTTCATTTGTGCTGTACTCGTGGTTGTGCCCGTAACGTGTGGAGGATGATACATGAACGTTATTTTTCAAATTAAATGATTATATCTACATGAGCTGGTTATATACAGCAACCAAACGCCTCGAACTTAGTTGCTTCAATTTATAAAACGGGAGAGAATATGACGCATTGCAATCATAACTCTTTTCGCAGCGGATCGTATAAGGAGTGAAAGGAGAACTGAGTGAAATAAGGACTGACCACATTTGGGACACATTTTTCAAGCAGGCATTGTTGTTTAGAAGTTTAGTTTTTCGTTGAAGCACGAACAACTTGTCTACAATAATGGATTTTACATCTATGACGAAAAATTAATCCGAATTCTTTACTCTAACAAAATTTCATGATTAAAATGATTGGAATTTTTGTTAATGCAAATTTCAAAGTCACTGAGGTCGTCACTTTATTTTCAATACTCATAGTTTTCATGTAAGTCTCATAGAAAAAAATTTTCGCGGGGGAAAGTCCTCTCGCTTGAAGGAATTAGCTTTAATAATGCCGATCAGAAAATACTTTTTTGATCTATTAAAATTTTTTTCAATGGAACTTAATGAAATTTCCAAGCATTGCTTTACAGGATTAAAAATCCTGAAAACTTTTACACACTAGGTGGAAGTTCATTGCAAATTTGTTAAACAAATTTTCGTTTAAAATGACCTTAAGGACTGTACGTTATTTTTTGCACTATATAAACACCACACATGTTCAAATTATAGATCCACGCCTAAGGCACCCTACCCCAAATTCGACATCAATTGCAATTTTCTTGTCGAAGCTGATATCAGAACTGAGCTTCATATTTCTGAAACCATCAAACAATCAAAATTCCAGAAGAATCATGACTTCAGCTCTGAAGCTATAATACGATAATGTATATGAAATTATCTCAAGCCCCCGGAGAATCATGACTTTGGCTTGAAGCTCCAAAACAATCATTTACATGAAATTATCTCAGACTCTCGGAGAATCGCAAAAATGTTCGCTTTTTCTTGACACGCGATTCGTGTACCCGGCGGCACGGGCTCGCCTTGAGCTCCACGGGGCAGTCTCCTCAGCACACACCCAAAATATTCAAGGGCGTCACGCCTCATCTCTGCGTGGCGGAGGCGCGTTGTCTCACTTCTTTCAAGCAGAAACTATGCCGCGTTTTCTCTGTTCCTGTAGAAATGGAACCGCTCCTGGTTTCCGCTTTTTATGAAATGCACATGTGAGCTATTTTATTTTGTTGTGATCTTGATACTCCGCAGAAAAAATAAGATTTTATTTGCGTATAATGCATATAAAAAGAATCGAGTCCTCATTTTTATCGTCGTCTTTGTTTCCAAGACTTCAAGATGAAACACCACCACAAATATCTGTAACTAGCCAACTCTGTCATTAAATCTTCAATTATACGATTAAAATATAACAGCTGCCGCACACATCAACATTAACTGGTCTGATTTGCAGTTGTAAAGTTTAAAATAGGTTCTAAGACATTTTCACATCATTCATGTTGAATTGGCTCATTTAAAATCCCGCTAAATAAATAGCGTAGGAAGCTATCTTCTGCGACCTCGCAAGTCATCCTTCGAGTGACACGCCGATTGAGAACCATGCGAAAACAACATGGAAAATAACATCGATAATAACGATAGAACAATGCCCTGATTGGGCTAACATGGCAGCGTTTCTAATGAGGACGAGCTTTGGGGGAGCCTTGTTCTGAGGATCTTTTTTCTCTACGATGCATACATTTATTCAGTGGTGAAAGTTGGAGATGCATAAACAGACAACTCAATTGAATTGCGTACGGCACTTTCACGTTCATTACAGAATTCATGATAGGCTGTGAAAAATGGCTGTGAAGATTGGGGCATTATAAATAAAAGTTGTGGCTAGAGAATGTGAAAAGCGGACTCAATCCACAGAAAAAAGAAACTTTTCGTTTCCCAGCTTAGAAATTCTCTTGCCCGTGGCCATCAAATATGAAGCTTGTCATAAAAATAAGGAAGACCGCTTATCATAGAGTGCATCAGCCTTGAAGTTCAGCCCACAAGGCTCTGTTTACATGCGTCGGCCTGCCGGAGGGCTGAAATTTTTTTGCCGAATGTTAACTGTATAGCTGGCGTTGGTGGGCCTGAACTTGACACAGATTTGGAAATGGCCGGTCTGCCGCAGCGGCACAAGTGGAGGTGTTTCTTTCGCTTGCTCGCGTTGCCACCAATGAGAGCAGAGTGCGCATGACGCGGATACACGGAAGTCTGATTGATGAGCTCCTCGTGAGATGAAATGAAGGCTCCTCTCATGTCAACAATACATGTGTGCTCGCAAGATGATTGAAGCTCGGAGCACTTGAATTCTAGACTTGGAAAGTCTGTAAGGTGCGTCAGTAACCTGCGGTAGCAGAGACAAAACTTGAACTGTGTGGTTGGATCGAAATTTTGGGTGCTTTTTTCTAATGATTCCGATGATTAGCTAATAAAAACAATCAGTTATAATAATTCCTGTTCAAGTTCAATCCGCGTTAAAACTCTTAAGAAGTTGCTAATCATACGTAATATAACCGCTCAATCTATAAAACGCAGCGTTTCGATGTTCTTACATCATCATCAATCTGAAACAGTACAGAAGAAATTTCAGTCACATTAAACAAATGTAAAAAACATAATAACTAAAATCGACTCTATTCATAAAAGTGTACACCTCTGACAAACAGGTTGCCCTACCCAGCACGTTACATGTTCACAGTTGAGCATCAACAGATAGAATGGAGGTCTGCAATAACGGTTCTAACAATTTAAGGTGCTGTCCTGTTGAATAATTTTAGAGCAAAAAATCATCATTGAGGACCTGTTTCGAACCTATAGATGTGCAGTGTCTCAATAATTTGAATATGATCTTTTTTACTAACTTTATACAGGATTAAGGTATTCAAATAAAAGTCATCCTTACAGGGCTTACAGCTATGTTGAATTCTATAGTAATTAAAAATAGAACCTTGATATTTATGAGCATTTAATTACTGTTTAAGAGTCCTTCTAGTTATGCCAATGTAACTCATATTGAGAGACACACATCCTCTCCTCTTACATTTAAAACTGGGAAATCACATCGGCTCTGTCTAGATCACTTCCGACTGACCTAAAAATATTATTCCTAACAAGAAGGTCACCAATTTTACGATCTTGTAGTATATTTAAGGTTTGATTAACATGTCCTTATCTAATGACTTAACAAAACTTTTATAATGATTTTAAATACTCTTTCATCTAGTTTATAATATGAATTCATTTAGTTTTCATAAATAATATTAATGCATCGGATATTTTGGCAGGTCAGAGTGTTACTGCTGAAAATTCTGTTCAGAAAATCGTTTATCTTTTTATCAACCAAGGAATTAGGGGAAAACCTGCTAATTAACGAACGCTTGATTCTGAGTAATTCAGAATGAAAGTTAGCCCAGTTACTACACATTTCATAAGCTATATTAAGCAACGTAAGGATAACGCCTTCCTTATAAGTCTGAGGAGCCACGCTAGCATGGCTAGGCTTAGTGTGTATGGATAGTCCAAATGAGTAACCTGAAGCATCAACTAACACATCAAGAAATGACAATTTACCCCGACCAGCGTCACAAGTAAACCCTATCACCGAATTTTCTATCATCAATTTTCTTAACGCCTCCAATTACTCACTGCTTTCCACCTCAACAAAAATGTCGTCTACATATCTACAGTACAAACGCGGCTTAACTGGCATCACATTCAAGACCAAGTTTTCTAAATAACATACATAAAAATTTGCAAGCGTGGGCCCTAAAGGGGAACCTACATATGGCAGCACCATCGATTTGACGGAACAGACTACCATCAATATGTCGACAAGGAGCCTCAGTTGCACAGATTAAAAGAGATTGCTTCAATAGGTGACGCGGAAATGAGCTAGGTGGCGGAAGGCTCTCATTGTTATATACACACTCCAAAATTATTTCAATGGTATCACTAACAGAGACATTAGTGAACAACAATTCAACATCAAATGATGCTAGAAACCTATTTGAAATTTTACCACGGAACAAATCAACAAACTCCTCGGTTCACTTCAACGCGTATTTTAGCGGAAGGGATGGCGAAATAATTTTATTTAAGGTCTTGGCGACAGAATGCGTGACTGTAGGGACCTGAGATATAATCGGTCTTAAAGGTGAATCGTTCTGATTCTTATGATTCTTAGCGTTGGCATAAATATAGCCAGGTTGGTACTGGCCTTCCAATCTTTTTAAATTATAAGAGTTGGGAACAGCATTAACCGTGGTAATAAGTTCATTCAAGTTCTTCTTCAACTTTTGTGTATGGTCACGTTAAATATTCCTGTTTCTTCGTTGAATTGCGGTTGGAAAAACTTTAGAAAAAATGGGCTTTAAGCTGTCGCAAGATCAAACGACTGAATTTCAACACTAACACAACTGATTTTCATGAAAGACCAGCTGTAAGATCATGGCTTTGTATCATGTGTGAGATAATGTCATGTAAGACAGATAATATCAAAACTATTAGAATTAATTTTCAACAAAAATCAGCTGTAAGATCATGGCTCTATATCATGTGTGAGATAATATGTCATAGCAGAACGCTACCTCACCTCATGAAAGTTTGCTCTTATGTCTCACATCCTCGTTAATCTAAGAAACAGCATAGCACCATAACGCAAATTCAGAATAATTATTTCTTAGCAAATTTCATTTGCCAAGACAAACCCTAGAGTCGATAAAAAATATCTGGAATCGCGATGTCAGATAAAGTTGTCCGACAGACAGTTATGCGCCGCAATACAGCGACGGCAATTGTGATCAAGGGATTACGCAGCGAAGGAGAACGTCAAACAACTTTGCTCTCAAAAATACGAGCACCTGCGTCCTTGAGACTGAAATTCAAGAATCATCAAATTTTTCTGCGAGAAAGGCATTGCAGGTTTACTCAGCATATTTCACAGGTGATCACTGGACACGATACTCGTGGCAACAGCGTTGGAGACTTGGAGTCTGCTAGCTCTGACGCAACCGTTGGGTCCACTTACATTTTGTCCGAAACACACCAACAAGTTTGCGGGGATCTACGAGACTGAGCATTTGATATTGGAAAGTTCAAAAGTAAGAGCATTACGCACTCGATTAAATAAGACGCAGGACGATATCGGAGCGAGACGGCCGCCGCACTCGCTGGAGCATAGATGGCTGGCGCGATGCTAGAGGGCGCGACAAAATGATCTGGCACACGTGTTGCTTTTGTAAGAGCGAAATATAATATATAATAAATAAAAGTTTTATGTGTTCCCAATGTGGATATGATGAAAGTTTTTCCATTAAAAATAAAGCTGAAAATGCTTTTGTTCAATTTTATTTAATTTCGCTTTCATTAAACCAAGA
>VOMN01111922.1:0-13312 GCA_014899125.1 Orchestia grillus
GGGGGGGACAAAACGCACCACGCTCTGGGCCTGGTCCTGCAACTTTGGAAGCACCGTCACGATGTCACATTATCACTTTGACCGTCATGCGCGCCATATATGGTACACGCGATCACTTAACCTAACATAGCCGAAGCAGTAAACTAAATGAATGAAAATTCATAAGTTTTCATGAAATTTGTGTTCACTACTCGTGTATGATAGTTTAGATTAGAACGAAATTTGATAGGATAGCCAAATTTGTTGCAACAAAATCCTTCATTTTTGAATTCACAACGAAGATGAAATTTTAGCTGTAGACACGAGTTGCGGTAAAAGTGTAATAGAATATCTACCAGGCACAATAGAGGTCAAAGCGCGACAGCCTAACTAACCGCCCCCAATCCGAAATGTACAATTTCTTTACCGCGTGCTCTGAAGCTACAGCCCCCACAGGCCTCAGCTGGTACCTGACAGGCACCCTTAATTGCAAGACAGGGATTTTTACCTGTAGAAAGTTAAATTTTACTATAATCCTCAATTAGTAAATTAGCTAAATTAGATTAATATCAACGTTTTCGAGAATAAAAAAAAGTCTTCAGTGCAAATTTAAGAAACTTCGTGATTACAAGCTACTGAGGAAATCATTGCAAAAAGAAATAGGCATTATGGTACATCATTATTATAAAACAACAAATCTTTCTTGCTGAATAAATAACTCCATAAATATCAGTGCTCAAAAATGAACTTGTTAAACAACGCATGCATCTCGAGGAAGGATTCCTTAAGTAAAATGTCAGAGGAGGCCTTATATGGGAAAAATACCAATAAAAAACGCAACTGAGTAGCACAAAGCGTTCACAAGTCTAATGGTCACAAGTCAGAAAATCCTCCTATTTGAACAATTAAAATATCAAAATACAATTAATCTGAGTATAGAGAGAGCAAAAATGAAGATAGTATTTTTAACTTCGCAACACGGAAGCGTCGCGGCATTCATATTCGGCGACCCTCGTGGAACCACCTCACTATATGTATAAGCATTCATACGTAGGGACCGTGTGCGGTAGTGTTGTACAATTGCGCATTAGAAGCATGTGATGATTCTCGCAATTTTATTGTTCCATTTCACGAATTCTATGCGGAAATACATAGTTTTATATCTCCATCACAAAGCAAATGTATTGAATTTCCTTTTCTTTTTTGGGATATACGAAATTCGATAATTCTTAATCATTAACTTCTACATGATGTTATCATGAACTTTTATGTCAAGACTACGAGTTCAAAAAAATCTATTATTGCTAGCGAAATTTCCGTAAAATAACCTTGCGCAAAGCAAAACATGTGGCATCACTTCCCCCCGTTGGCGACTGTAGGCAATAACCGAGTCTCGGAGGCGCGTGTCTGCGCGGACATTTCAAGACGCATCACACGACGCAATAAATATAAATTACAACATAGCGTAAAGGGCACGGACAAACACAACGTAGACTGTATCGTACCCCTCAGAATGGGGAGAGAGGGAGAAAGGATCAGCTGAAGGAAGAGCCAGAACCGATCGCTGATTCCACTCCGTCTCCGAGAACTTTCGTTACGTCTAACTCTAAAGAGTGTAGCGCCACACAGAAGAGCGCACAACAAATATGGAGGTAGAGTCTTGGTAAGTGATTCACATTCTCCGCAATACCTATCACTTCTGACGCTTATTGCTACGGGCATCAGATATTTATTCTTATTTGTAATTCTGTGGAATATTTCTTACTCTAGGTTTGCTGAGCTCATCGCAGAGAGCACACTCCGTAAGCCTCGCACACGTTTGTGCTGCCCTTTAGTCTCCCAACTACGAGCAGAGATACTCTTTAACGCGTTGACTCCGATCCGCCACACAGGTAAAATTACATTCCGACAAATATCTCTACGGTGAATTTAAAAATGAAGAATTTTGGTTTCACGAATTTGGTTANTGCTTTGGTTACATTAGGTTAGGTTAGATGATCGCGTGTATCATACATGACCCACTTCGGAGTCAACGTGTTAATGTAGCCCTCCCGCAGCTGTTCTGTTGCTTCGTCAGGGTGATTAGAAATATACACGTCAATCCTCAAACGATGTCATTTTCACCTATCAAAGTTTATACAACATTCTCCTCCCTATCAATGGTGTGCCGCTGTGTGTGCTGCACAGCAACAGAATTGTTTTCACTTAGTGCCAAGTCTAACTCGAGCAAACTTTCAAGTTCCAAGTTTGAGGACTGATGCTGCTGAAATTCTCACTAACATATCCACATAGATTCAAACTGCAGACTTTGATCATTACTTTGATCTGACGCTCGACACACTAGGGAAGACCGAGAAGTATTGTCATGCAAGAAATCGAAGTCTTCTTCACTAACTTGGAATTTTCTAGCGCCTCTGGCAGCTAAGTCGCTAACTATGGAGAGCAATCCTGAATATTCGTTGCAGGTAGAGCCGTGCAAAAACCTTAAGTAGACTTCAATTACACTCTCTTAAGTCAAACACGGAAAGCTCTTTGCGAGGAATTATTACTTTACAAATACAAATTCTTTCAAACAGTTCTAACACAGTAAGCTCAAGTGACTTATCGAACTACACCTCACAAGAAGTGAAGCAGGTCAGTCAATGACGCAGGACATGACCATCGTTGTGTGGTTGGGCTGGGAAAATTTGAAGCCAACGGGAAAAATTCGATTCGATCACTAATAGTAGAAGTAGTAGTGGTGGTGGTAACATAGTTTACTAGTGCAGATTCTATCACAAGGAAACCTGTCCAACCAGCAAGAAAGTATTCTCGCTTCCACTTTTGCAAGCCCTATCGGTTCTTAAAGGAGTCGTCCGAGCATGACCAACTACGCATTTCACAGGAGGACGCGTGCGGCCAGGTAAAAAGTTGGGCAACGCATCGCCGTGAGCTAAAAAATCTGGGGTAAAATGTGCAGCGCCATGCGTTAGGAACGCGCCATCTATCGCTTGATGCATTTTAGACCAGATAGACTTCAACCAATACCCATGTGCTAGTGAAATTCAGCTAGTGCATGAACCAATCTCTCGCGAAATCATTAGAACATGAGAAGATCAAATTTATGATACCTATGAAGCGAAAGAAACATACGACGCGCACATTTTAAGCCGAGTCTTGTCGAAGAGTAAAAACAACACGACACAGTCACGAATGCGACAGACTCCATCGTAATAATCACAGAAGCCAGACGCGGAAAAACTAAGAAATTCAATGAAATAACAAGAGATAAAGAAGGGTTATCATTAAAACAAGTTGTCTGAGTCCAGACGTTAAATGAGAGACTTCAAAAACTCATAGTCCAACAGGGAAATAAAAATAGAACCCCACACGAGTGAGTCGAAGAAAATAAGTGACGAGAAGGTTGTATGGCTAAGGCAACACACAGGACAGGGCAATTTTAGCTACTTAAGATTTTTATCTGAATTACCATCGGCTAATACGAATTGATACTCTTTGCATTTCAAATGTACTCGTTCATATACATCCTCCTTTAAAATGTATGATTTTTATTCATACACTATTTGCTACCCTACGTTTGATGTTGCTGATCTGATTAATTCAATAGCGTCTTCAAATGCCTAAGCGAACGCGTTAACTGACGGTGATATTTCTCTTCACAAAACTTGCTCTTTCCAGAAGCTCGAAGCAGGCAAATAACTTCTGAGACGATGGCTAGATGAACACCGGTGAAGAGGCAGTACGATCGCGCCAGGCAGTTTGAGAGCGCTGCTCGGCAACATCCCAACTGCAGAATTTTACCAGCAACTTTTCACAACTATGTATCATCAATATTATGAATGATATTCACGATCAAACTGCGTAAGATAACTTTCCCCTAATTATGAATTTCTTTGCACTGGACGCACCAATTCCACCTCGAAATGATTATCACTGAAAATTATAACGTCGACTATCTCATTTCTTGATGAAAAGTTCAAATCCAGGAGCATTCGAACGAGATATTCCGCACATTAATAAGGTAAAAAATAAAATAGAAAACTGAGTACTTTCGATCGAAAACCGATTGTCTTCTGTTCACCAGGGACGAGAGCACGTCAGGCGTTGAGGCCACCGCACGTCAGGCGTTGAGGGCACCGCACGTCACAGGCGTCGCGAGACACGCGGCAGCGACGCGCCTTCACCACAGGAGTCCAGCACGACCTCGTGTCGCTGCAACCGCCCTCAGCACCGAGCGAAGTGGAAAACGCGTCGCTCCCACTGCTAGTTGTTGAACAACTTCATCTGCTCCAGTTGCATCTCCAAAGCAATCCGTTCTTCTATCACCTGAACACCAAACCAGAAATGCCGTAATCACAAGCGGGCAAAAACGGAAACTAAATGTGCGAGTTCATTTCAACGACGAGTCTCGACGTTCGTCTCTTGTAAAGCTCAATCTGACAGTGCAAATAGTCTTTAAAGTGAAATTTGATCGAATCGATTACTAAAGAACGCACTGCAAAGTGAATCGAGTTCATGGAGATGTTCTCTGCCGTAGCGTTAAGTTCATTCACACGCTTTGTTCATAATCAAAACTTTAGCAAGCATACGGACACTTTTGGAGGCATGTTCCTCTGTGAGATTAACACGGCATAATTGAGAACCCGAGAAGCTGGGGACAGTTGAGGGCTGAACAAAGCTGCGTCCTAGCTGCAGACATACGTACACAAACATACGATGGAGCAAATTGACTTCTCGCAAGAAGGAAGCCTTTCGTCTCCCCAAGAAACATCGGTCAACAGGCTGAGAACTTTCCACAAGTGAGAATTCGACCACACGTCCAAAGCGTACAAGAAATGGAGACGAGTCTCACCTCAGCGAGCTCCTGGTTGAGCTCGTTGTTGAGTCTGGCGAGGACGGTGTTGCGGTCACGGGTTGTCTTGATGCTCGCGCACACCTCCTTCTTGTCCTTCGTCCTGTTGGTGGTGAGAGGAGGAGGAAGGGGGGTGGGGAGAACGCGCTTGTTATGTCTTATCGTGTTGATGAAACGCCTAATTGATTTGCTAAATCGTAAATGAAAAGACACGTCGCCATTAAATGAATAGAATTAGGAAAGAGTGATCTGCAATTCCGCACGTCACAAGCAAGACTGGATCATCAGTACAGGTAGATAGGTCAAAAAAATCCTGATTTTCAGTCCAATTCAGGAAAACACCCATCACTACGTAAACTAAAAAAGATCGAAGATTTCAGTTATTCAGAAAATAAGAATTTTATTTAGTTTTAGAATTAAAATACGATGGTTTTTATCCCCATAAGTTTATTAAACACTTCAAGTACTCGAATCATGAGTATGTTTCAAGAGCTATTTACGAAACGCAATTGGAGGCTATCTCTTACAGACGTAGAATTGACTGAAGAAGGAAATCAGAACATATTTGTGCTCGCGTTCACCCATACAGTACACATGCTTGGGTCCAAGGCATTGGGCGTTGCCACAGACTAGATTATCTTCCGGTGGGTCAGTCGTACACCACCAAATTTACGGATGCTGCGGTGGGTCAGTAGTATACCACTAAATTTACTGATGATACGTAAAAAAGAGTTCATTCCCGATGTTGTTATATTATATGCACTTTCTACCAATAAAAGCAAAGACAGCCAAGTTTTTCATTCAACAAAAGCAACTTAGGTGTAGAAACCTCACTCAGCAGAGACAACCTCAAGACAACCTCAAGACAACCTCAATGATTGTAAACCTGTATCTGATATAAATTACTCGTGGTAAATAAATGCTTACAGATGTTTAACCATTCCTTAGATTATTCCTACAGGTCATCACAAACATAACCGTGCCCACTCAAATAGTAAATCGTCTTGACAATACACAAAGAGCACCGCCGTCCACACATTCTCAACGGGCCCGAAGTATCGTATCATGTTTACAGGCCCCAAGGCGGCCGAGTACCACGAGAACTGGGTCTCGCTTTTGCAGCAAAGATCGCGGACAAAAATGGGCAGCAACATTGCTGCATCAAATAGACTTCATACGATAGACTTCATACAGTTCTTAAACTTTAAAAAGGTTTAGAGGTAACACAGCACGATTATAAAACCGTTGCAACCTAGAACTTTAATTAAATACCCAGTTATCAGAAACTTGTGCTACTTAACCCTGGAATAAGTTTTCCAAGTAGTACAAATTATTATCATTCAAATAAGGTGAACACTGCTTCAAAACGGCAGCTATGACGATTCCGCATCACAAACAAGGGATGTAGAGACAAATAAAAATTTAGAAGCTCCGACACAAGTCTGATTTTGTTCCAGTCTGTCAGTTCCAGTTCAGAACGATTTTGTTAAGCTGAGACTCCAGCTCTGGCTCCGATTTGTTTTTTTCTTTTCATTTAAGGTGAAAAACACATTGATTTTCCACCAACATGGCTCTGGTTCTGGTTCCTATCAAATTAAACATGTCGACTCCATATCTCTGTCACTAAGTGCCACTACGGTGTTCACTCAGACGAAAATGTCCGAGAGCGACAGAGAACATAACCCTAAGCCGCGGCCCCGGCCACCCACCCGATACTGGCGGTGCCAGCTCTAAGCGAGCCGTGAGAGGACGAGGCTGCAGGGGCAGTGGTGGTGGGCGCCGGCATGTCTTCCAGTAGGTCTGCCTCCCTGTTGCCTGCTGCGCCCGCTTGCTCTACCACAGACACCGTTGCATCTGCCGGCAAAACATCAACTCTATACTGCTAGAAATATTTGCCAGTTGACTAACATTTTTTCATATCATGCATGTTTCTCCGGAAGGCACAGTAAAGCTACAGAGAGATTAAAATAACAAACACAGCAAGACAATGTTTCTTGCTGGTAAGTGGCAATTTTCTTAAAACAAACAGAACGTATGTTGAAGTAACCCCATTGAGCGACGCAAATTCGGCCCGCAGGCAGTAAAGAGCCGAAGTGAGCACCAATCATCCTCAGTACACTGCACCTACGGGGCCACGCGGCATGCTGCCGGAAGGGGAGCCGTTATCAGCATAAACTGAAATACCAGAGCAAAGAAAAACGACCTGGCAAAAATACGGGGTAAGTCAACAAGTCAATGAAACAAGGAAACGAGTTAGTGCAGTTAGTATTCCATGACAAATTCTACTTAAGCACATTTGATCATTATCGCTAACGGTGCCATTGCAGCACAATTAACAAGAACTCAGTTCAGATGGAATTGGATGTCCACATTCTGTAAGACAAAGCGAGTCCAACCGTGTAAACGACGAAGCTCATGCTAGACATACGCAAAAGTTGAAACGCATATTATCCCAGAACGAGTCACTTAAACTTTAGCTTGATTGTAGGCACGAATTTCTTCTTACAGACTGCAGAATTAAATCTGATTGCTGTCCAATTGAACGAAAGCAAGGCAGCGACGACCAAGCGGTGACGCATGTGCTCTATGATGCGAGTGCGACACGACCACAATGTCATTTCTCATCACTAGTAGCTCTGGGAACAGGGTGTGTAATAGCCCCGCAGTGTCTCTATTGTGCCCTTTCCATACCCGTAGTTTGGCGAGACTGGCGTGCTGCCAGAATTGGGGAAGAAGGAGCAGGGCAGGGTTTGAGGGCCTCAGGCATAGTGAGGGAAAATGCTGACGTTCTTGCTACCTACTGTGCTGTCATGATAAGTTCCTAATTCAGAGCAAACTCCAGGGTAAACAACACTGGACTAATCGTAGCTATTGGACGACCTCTAACGTAAATCAATAATTAGTGTAACAAGGCGGTAATTCAGAATTTAAACAGGTTTTGTTAAAAAAATTACTGAGATAGTTTATTATTTTAATTTTGTTTTTTACTACAACCCAGCACAATTTCGGTTCATGAACATTAGCTATTTGTAAATCGGATTTATAACGCTGTAAAATACTTCATGAGCATGACAGCAGTCGTGCACTCTACTGATGGCGACGCGTTTAGGACGCCCTGCGTTCATAATCACGCATAAAGAACTGATGTTGAGCACGGCAGTGGTCGCTAGTAGTGGCTTGTACTGCAAGTGAAGCCGCGCGACGGTGCAGTCTGTCTAGCAAAACACAAACTAGGCTTTATTGAAACCTTCTTCACCGTGCATCAACTGTGCGCAGTTCATGGGAAAGCTTCCATGATGAAATAAAAAATATAAATTAGGGATTAACAACTTTGTAACGAACATAATTGACGAAACTGTGAACAAATTCACAACAGCAAAGTTTCACACCTCCGATCCCTCATATTGAATTCATAAAAGACTACTTCGGTGGATAAACGACCTCGCTACAAGCAAGAAGAAAAGTAGTTAAATAAGTTAAACTGCACCAGTCTCCAGCCGCCTGGTAGTGGAAAAATTCAATGTGGTATACCAGTTCGTTTGTAACAAGGGAGAATACAAGTTCCTCAGCAACGGTTACATTGGCTTAACTAGGATGACGCTCAAGCAACGATCAAAAGCACATAGATATCAAAGTTCCATCTACAATCATTTTCGTTTTCGCTATTGTTGAAAGCCCACTAGAGATGATTGGTATTTAAATACAAAAATTTTGTAAAAATTAACAAGAAAGAACATAAACAAATTATAGAAGCCCCTTGCACCCATAAACTGAAACCACCTTTTAATGATAAGACTCTTGATTGTTACGGTGCTAAATTATTCGTGAGAAATTCAACATACTGTAATTATGCCAACATTTGTTCAGATACTTCGTTTGACCTCGAGCCTTTGTGTGATAAACATGAGATTTATAGTGCATTAAACTGGAATTTTATGATCGGACTTAAGAACAGTATGACTTATGAATAGTAGGATAGTACTTATTGCGTTTTTTGTGATTTGTCAATGCCAAATTTCTACTTTAGGTTTGGATTTTTGAGCGTGACAAAAATTCTTTTTGATTGTTTTTCAGCCTGAGGATGATGTCCGAAACATTGCTCTTTATGCTTAGACAAATAGAGTTTTTATCAAAAGGATTAGTAATTATTTGAGTGTTTTAACATGCAATGAACTCGAAAAATTTAGTAAGGTTGGAATTTCTCTTCTCCCCATGTCTCAAATTAAGACTACATCGATGCTACACATCCAATATCTAAGAGTGGCCCATACTCACCAGTCCCAGGCTTTCTATAAACTTCAAAAGCAGAGGCGCGAGGGACAAGCGACTGCTCCCCAGTGCAGCTGGAGAGCGACTGCTTGGGGGGCAAGAGGTGGGGTGCCAGCTGCTGCTGTGACGCTCGTCTGAGCTCAGTGTCTCCGCAGGCAGCAGGGAACACGCAGTCTTGGTGCTGCAGTGCGGGTCGCAGCTTGGTGTAGTGAACAGCGCTGTTGCTACTACTGCAGCTCATGTCCCCAGCAGTCACAGTCTCACCAGCACTCCGCTGGTATACTAACTTCTTGTTCGGAGATACCTAAAAGTACAGCGTAATTTACAGGGTGCTCATAAAGTCTCTTGGCTACACTTGAAAAATTTAATTACCAATTGAATTTTTGTGATATATTAATTTGACTTGTACCATCGTAAAGAGTAGCAGATTTTAACCACACGCAACAAGTCAAATCGACATCTGTACCAGTTACTTTGCAATTGAGTTTTACAACTGCAAAAAAAATCACCTGTTTGTATTACGGCAAAAAGTTACGTATTCATTGGTTTTCGAATAACTTATCGAATGAGATAGTACAATAGGAGTAGCCATAAGCTCGGTCTACAATTTGGCTTAAAGTTTCAGAAGTGGCAAAAATTTGAAGCCCAATAGAATTGTACAGGAGCAGACAAGCAGGTTTCCAACACAAGTGAAAAGGGAAATAATGAAAAATTTAGCAACATACGTTAAACAAAGCTCAATAATCTTGTGCAACTAAGTTGCAAATTTTATTTGGTTCAATCTAAAATTTGTCTCAGAACCCTTTGAAATTCTAACAATGGGAGCGACCACGGACCCACACGAGCAAAGACTTGTCCGTACGGCAAGCTGACGAAGAAAGGCTCCTCTGTCAGCAGGTTCCTAGTTTCATGTGTACAGAGTACATAACTCTAGACTGACTACGTCAAATTACAGAGCAAGTCAAGCTCTTCACTACAAACTGTTTTTTCCACCAATTATTGAAGCTTACTGGACTGCTTCTTATTGGCACCCATGGCCATTACATAGGTGAAAACGATCCCCCCCAAATTCCTGAACCAATCCTGCACTATAATAAGCCGGTGGATGCGAGCGTTGTCCCCTTGATAAATAGCGGAACAATCAGGAAGATAAAAATCCATAGACGGGTGCACTTGACCACTTAGGATGTTCAAATCATCTTGAGATATCATTTTGTAGCCACACAAGGTTAACGAACGTAATCTCAACACTGTGAAGCACCCACGAAAAATTATACTGTCCTCAGAAGCTTGTAATGTCGGAGCGATGCATGAAGGATCCAAAGCCTCAAGTGTTTCGCGGCTCACACTAACTCTGCCATCATTCTGGAACAAGGTGAACCTCGATTCATCTGACCATAGAGCGTGTTTCCATAGTTCTACAGTCTAGTCTACGTGGTTTTTATAAATTGGAGTCGCTTCATACGATTAGCTTCACTGACCAATGGGGTAAATCCTTAAATCCATTTTTGTTAGTTCTCGGAGCATAATGGGAGCATAACTTTTTTTAGGACCTTCGTTGACCATGCTAGTCAACGGATGAACTCTTTTCTGCCGGTTTGTTTTCACCAATCGCTTCAAAGAACGTCTGTCGCGAGTATTCAGAATTTTAGCTCTGCCACTATCTCCACTAAATGATTTAATAACTGCACTTCAACGTCTTTTTTACACTGGGCAATATTTGTTTCCACAGTCTTGAGTCCTACGGCCATCATTTGAGACATTCCTCTAGCAGATTTCCCAGCTCGGTGAAAACCTTTAGTTTGTCCTTTGACAAAGGCAAAAGTTTATTTTGTAGGCTGTTTTCTAGCGGATTATTTAGGCTGGTTGACACGGAGAGCACTTGCAGTCCTGACTATCAGTGACACTGCCGCAACTATGCATTGCTCCCATAATTTTTTTTTCAAATTTGTTGTAAGGAAATCTGTTGACAATTGTATAAAATATAAATACATTTTCATGAGGGCACGATAAACTTTTCGGTCGGGTAGTGTAGTTCCAATTGTTCAAAGGAATAGTGAAATATTTTTCAGAGTAAATGAGTTAAAATACTGAAATGGTGACAAAAATTTACAAATGAGCAGAATCTAAAATTTTTCAAGATAAACAGGTCAAATATTCTACAGCGTTGAAGATTTTACGTTTTGGAAAAAGACAATATTAACTGTTTCGTATTTACGGAATAGGGTACACCCTGAGCGCGAGCACTTCTCAGACAGGTGTAGATCTCGCACCGAAATAATGAAGACAGAAATCAAATCAAATCAGCTGGATCAACTCAAAGCCATCTGATCGAAGTATACGGTGAAAACTACAGGGAAAGGCGTACCTAACGCAACAACCAAACCTCACACACCAACCATACCTCAAAAAACAACCAAACCTCACGCAACCAGTACTGGTAAAAATCTGAGAATAAATTATTTTACCTTCATTTCTAGAATTTTAAATATTTAGAGAAGCCTCAGGCTCTCTCCTGGAAGAGTCAGATCCTCTACCAAATCTAACTACAATAGGTGTATATTCTTTGGGGCTACTTGGAAGTAGATAGTTTGGGCACACGAACTCGGCCCACACTGGTACGCCGCCATTTAAGAATGACGCGTTCAATCTTCCTTTCCCCAAAGTAGATTTTCGAACCCAGGAGCTCTTGAATAATTAGGAGGCAAACACGCAACCGCTTGTGCTACGTAGCACGCATGACTAACATAACCTAGTGGAATTCTATCGTCCGAAGATCAATAACCCGTAAAGATACGTTGAATGGCAACCCACTTCGGTGAGACCTAAAAGCATCTCCTTTGAGACGCAACACCGAATTTTAGCGGCCAATATTGGGCCCAAATTTTAAAAATATAAGAATAAAATTACTCTCTTTTCAAGGAAATTCCCAAGTATTTTCCCAGAGACTCACGTGACCAGGAGAGGTCCGCGGCGGCACTGCAGGAGGGGCCCCCAGATGTGGCACTGCACCACATCGCTCTGCGGAGGAAGCATCACGTTAGTGGGTCCATCACGCTAGTATGTATCACCTAACTCAACAATCATGTACTTGGCATCAGTATCACGCTTCTTGGGTACGAACATTCTGCATTGACATCAAAACCTTTTCAGATGATTTGTATTTACACATTTTTTCCACGAACTTTTTGAATCTCCGTATGTATGCGCGTATGTAAGAAATAAAACTACATTTAGCTTTTTGCAAAAACTAGCAGCAAACCTAATGAAACGAGCCCGTATGGTCTTTTTGGTCGATAAAAAGTTGACATCTTCCCATCTTCCCCGGCAGGCTTTTGACGAACACGTGCTATATGCACGGGATTTTTGTATTTTTTTTCTGGAAGTATGAGTACACTGTGAAATGATCCGTTCATACTGGGAAAGGCCAAGGCAGGACAAGTAAACTCATTTCAAACATTTTTACTCAGAATTGAAATTTCGGCGAGCCATAGTCAGGAAGTACAATAATAATTAGGTCAAAAGGAATAAACTCGTCATTGTCAGACAAAGGAACGAGCCCTAAATAAATGAAAAATTATCAAAATATTTTGATATGAACACATAAAAAACATACGCGCAACACGTCCCCATAAGCTAACGATTTTCATATAAGTGGTCGTGCATCAAGACAAACATACAAATGAATGATACGTCAGTGCGCACGAGTAAACATAAACATAAATTAAAGAAAATGCGCATGCACACTCAACATGACAAAAAATGAACTAAGTTAAGAAGCAACAAGACTATAAACAAAAAATTAA
The DNA here is from genome assembly GCA_014899125.1 of Orchestia grillus. Classification (NCBI taxonomy): domain Eukaryota; kingdom Metazoa; phylum Arthropoda; class Malacostraca; order Amphipoda; family Talitridae; genus Orchestia; species Orchestia grillus. The sequence continues at coordinate 12,907 of VOMN01111922.1, forward strand.
AGAAAAAACACATGAGCTCCCTATAAACACATAAAATGGAGAAAATTCATTTTGAAAAGCAACAAAACTGCACACACACACACGCATACCCGAGTTGAAGAAAAAACACTTGTGCACTCGACATAGATACACATAAAACAGAGTTAACGTGCAAAGCGACGACACGCACACACGCACGTACACACGTACGCTTGCACGCACTACATACACACGCACACACACACATGAACCAACAAATAGCAGTCACAAGGCACCACAAAGCCCAGTCTACGAACGGATGGAACGGAGGAGAATAGAGGAGGCGGCAACGCGAGACTCACGGAATTTGTTAAGGTCTAAAGAAGAGGAGCGGGCGTGCGTTCTGGTGGGTCTCGGAGGGGGAGGAGGGGGCTCCATCTTGCCGCCC
>VOMN01111923.1:0-18016 GCA_014899125.1 Orchestia grillus
AACTCCCCCTACTGACTTGAACCTCCACAACTCCCCCTACTGACTTGAACCCCCACAACTGCCCCTACTGACTAGAACCCCCAATGTGCAGGACAAACTCAACCCCTTCTTAGCATAAAACCAACCCGAGGTTGATTGGAAAAAAACATTAAAGAGACAAAAATTAAATTATGCTAATTAATTAGATCTGTACAGTACCTATGTAGCTTCAAATGAAAAAAACCTACATTAAATATAAATAAATATAATGACGCCGCGTGAGAATATTCTTAAATATTTTGCTATCTTCAAAGATAAAATAAAATTTCAGACAAGATGAAGTCAGCGAGGATGACCAACATGGCTCACACGTTGAGAAACTCAAGGCTAGAGCTTGATTAATTATCAGTTAATTTTAAGCTCCCTATCAACAAGACAAGTAATCCAAAGACAAGAAGGGGTCATTTAGTTAAGAAAGAAGAGACACGAATGACAAAAAAAAGACAGCCAAGTAGGTATGAAAATTTGAAGCAAAGTGGGCAAGAAAGAATTCCCAAAGGCTTGTCTACAGCTGAGGTAACATAATAGTGCCCCCTCCCTTGGGGACCCTAGTCCCCATAGCGTACGGTAGACAAACCCAACTAACATAATAGTAGCCATGAGTTTACTCAATATAACTCTACTGCCTATCAATCCCATAACTCTCAATCTATCTATATAATACTAAAACTCTGGTCGTCTTGCTGGTTTGCTTGAAACCATGCACACGTTTTTCTATGGGATCTGAGATATTCGAAATTTATACCCCTCGTTTAATCTTGTATTGTGGATACCATCTTCACTGCATAGGGTATATATTTCTGGATACGCTTTGATTTTGATGAATTTAAATTGACCCAACGGGTCACGAGTAGTCTAGTATAACTCTACTGCCTATCTGATTCCTTCCGAGGAGAGAGGCTGGAGGTTGTGTAGGAGAAGTTTACTACCAATCACGTAAAAATCTCAAAACAGCTATCAGGGGCATGAAAATCTCTCCCAACTTCACTTAAAAAAAACGGAATTACAATGAAGGTTGGCTGGCAATTTAACATGGATCTCAATCAAAGTTTCTCAGTAAGTTCAGAAATTTTTGAAGACTTATTCAGAGCAGCGGTGCCTTCACTAGCTCTGTACTGAAAAGAATAGTCACCTTCAGGTCTGAACAACAGTACACTCATGGCTTCAATGTCAAAACAATGTCACCATCAAAAGCCTACAACTAAGAATATATTGTAACTTTCAAAAGTATAAAATTCAGAATAATACCTAGCACAACGTAAGTCCTGAAATTCATAGCAATAGCACTTCAGAATTATTACACAATGAACAGCATTACCTTCAAACTCAAATTTCCACAACATGAGCCCTCATACAAAAAAAGGAACTACATGCAACCAAAGTCCACTGAACCAACCAAGAGCTCACTGGTTCTGAGCAGGAGTTTTATCACTAAAGCTCTGGAGCCCTATAACCATGGTGCCAATTTTGTTATCGTATTTTATTAGTTAGTTTAAAGCTCCTTAGCCACATGGAACGCGATTTCAAGAGAGTAAAAAGAAGGAACCATTCAGTATAAACTTTAGAAAACGTGGAATCTAAGTACAAATGTGCTCCAACACCAGATCCCCGGCTCAGAAACAGCAAGTTAAAAAAGGAGAAGTAGAAAAGCTAGAGAATAATCAGCAAGCTAAGAAAGAAGAGGAAGAAAAGTCGAAAAGGAAAAAAAGCTAAAGAATAATCAACAAAGAAGACATAAAGAAACAAAGCAAAGTGAACACGAAAGTTATACAAGTCCCTGAAGGCCTAGCTATAACTAAGGTAACCTAACAGGGGTGCCCATGTCCACAACCCGAGCCTTCATACCCAAAAACCAACAGCCCACGTACAACAAGGCCTGCTAAACTAACCAAGAAAGAGAACTTACTGGCTTTGAGCTAGCGTTTTGTTGTCCTCGAAGCCTTGGTGCCCCACGACCACAGTGCCAATTTCCCTGAGTCGGGCCTGCAGCTTGTTCAGGTCAGGGTACACGAGGGCGAACTCGAACTGAGTGCCGCGTCTCTTGGTGTCCGGGTTGATTTCCTGCACGAGGCTTGCCAGCTCCCGCAGCGTGGCGTCCATCCTTCAATTTCAAACAGAATTGTTTCAATTGGAAATGATGCCTGTAAGTTCATATTGATGTTGGTGATGCTGATTGAAAGACAGTGGTGAAGATAGCTGACACTAAGTCAAGTATTCTGTGCCATTTATTCTTAATAATAAAATTATTGAAAAAATATAAAAAGTGTACAATAATCTTCAAATTATGCTTCACTAAGTTTTGCAGATAAAACAACCAATTAACACTAAAAAAACTTCAATATCACAAAAATAATGTATACACTTGAGTAATATTTCCTGGAACAGAACCCAAATAAAATGTGTCAGGGAAAATCAGTGATAAATATATTAAAAATTCAGAACAATTCAGGGGTGACAAAGCAAACTCAGCAACTCACCATGTGTAGACCTGCAGGCCATTAGGAGGAGTGGCCCCCCGCCTATACTCCGCCATGTGGTGATGTCTTCCCATGCACACAAACACTCGTAACAGCAAAGGGCATGTCTGCAATCAAAATGCTTATTAGCACAGTTAATGATAAAATTTATCCAAAATTAGCTGTACTCAATTATGCGTCGCTGTGGCTCAGTCTGGTTTAATGGAAAGGAAATATAATATGTGCTGATGGCCAACATATGTTTTCAAAAACCATTCTTTTTCAAAAAGCAAAAAATTTAACAAATGTATATATATATATCTATCAATAAAACATCACTATTCAAAAGCAATGTTGTGCCAAAATTTCAAGGGAATTGGTAAATAACTTTTGGTAGATTTGAGATTTTGAGCAAATAAATATTTGCATTTTTATTTACATAGGTCAAGTTCACCATTTACTGGAAAATTTATTGCCCTTTGCCACTTGTAAGTAGTTAGCAACAATGGTGCACCACTTTTTAAAATCATATAGTGTTTTATCCACCTTCCCCAAGACAAGCCATTCCATCCAAGGCTGAACCAGGCACCTCCTGACTACAGGTAAACACGCTACCATTTGCACTACAGGGTAAGACCACAAGCGTCTTTTCCTACAGGTATATAGTATTTCACACTTATACTATTGTATTAATGGTAATCCACACTAGACATATTAAAGCTTGCAGCATAGTCTTGAGATAATATAGCAAATTCAATTCACCAATTTACTGAAAATTTCAGGATGATGGAACTAAAAAATTAGTGTTCTGTCACATTTAGCAATACAGTGGCTGGACTTCCAGTAACATTGGATGACAATGAATTTGATTATTCAATTATCAACTCTTACCAATTCATGAAACACTGTGTTAAAATTTTCAGCAAAATATCCAGAAGTTCCTCTTTAGAACTATTTAGCAGCAATTTTATTCAAGCCAGTGATAAAGCCTGAAAATTCTGCTAATTAGATCTTAGTATGCACCTAGGAATTTAAAAAAAGTTTGCAGCAAAGTTATAGAATGTTGGCTCTTTACCATAACTTTTTGGTATCTGGATTTACTAAATTAAGAATGAAGGATTACAAGGAAATTTCACATTTTCAAGGAACATTTCCATAGAAGTTAACAAGAAAAAACATACAAACATCAAGGAGAAAAGGCAGACGTATTTTTAATTTTTTTGAATGCTAAGAATATATTCTATGAAGGAATTAGAAATTTTACTATGAATGGACGCACAGAACTTTTTTTAACACGTTTCTAGAGATGTGACCCACTGGTAGGTCATTTTACCCTTTGCAAAATGGCATCAGTAAATAAAATTTATTAAAATGCCTGCAAGGATACAATAAGCTTGAAATGAACAATACTTGGCTGTGATACTTATTCATCCAATACTTCAAGCCTCCCTCTCAAGCTGATGAAGTGATCAATAGCATATTGGTCAATATGTGTGTAAAATAACCCACCTTCTCTCGGTCCACAACCGCACCAGCTTTGTCCTTTTTCTCCTCCACTTTACTTTCCACCATAGACATCATTTTGAAGCAAGTGATGTGGGTGCAATCAAACCTGGAAAAAATACAGACACGTGAACCACAGTTAGAGACAACTTCTTGGAAGGGAAAATTGAACTCGCAGCTCCATAATAAAATTATTGAAACACTACGTGGAGCTTAACACATGTTTGCACAGGTACACACAGCAGAGATAAGGTCCTTAATATATGAGCCACAATAATAAAAAAAGTGGTGTACTGTGTTAATTTGAAAACAAGCCATGCACAGCAAAATGGATCTAATATAAGCAATACCAATGAACTACAGGTATTTGATAGCCTTGAAGATACTTTAAAAAGCATAATTGACTTTAAACTACCTCTAATTTCAATACAACAAAGCCTTCATTTGGAATAAATATCAATTTTAGAATCAAAGTATGGCTAACTAATTCATTTTTTTGGCAACATAGGTGCATACCAAATTATTGAAGAAATGTGTCAGTACAGGATATCTATCCATGATGCTTTGTCATTTCAGTATTTCTACTTACATGTATGATCACTAAAATTGAGAAGCATATTGCATAATAGTGACAAACTGAGCAGCATACTGAATAATAGTGGCAAACTGAGCAACATACTAAATAATAGTGGCAAACTGAGCAGCATATTTAATAATAAAAACAAACTGAGCAGTAAGTGAAGTGAAGAGCTAAATAGTGATGGATAATGGACTATCAATAAAATATTGGCTACCTTTGTGTTACAATAATAAGATAATACACAAAACCATACTGGGTACTCCTCACCACAGTAAATGGAAAAAAGTAAAGATACACAGTGAGGGAGATATTCAGTTCTGTGCCAATGATTTTGGGCTTCAGAAATAACTTTCAGAGACTTTGTTTTTGTAATTTGAAGTGCTTTGAACAGAAACTAAAAAAACTAAAACCTAGATGAGTAAAAAACAATTTCTGTATACAGAAATGGAAATTTTGTTACTATATCAATATACACAAACATCCATAAAATTTAAATGATTATTCTGCTCAGATCCAAAGGTAAATTTAATATTAGGATGTCAGGCATTCAAGTATTGGAGGAACATTTCCATATGAGTTGCACTCTTAAAAAGAACAAAAGTATCATCTACATAGCACTAATAAAAATAAGGTGGAAGTTAGGCAGATATTTTTCCAGCTAGATCTTCTCAAGGAAACATAAAAATGCTAGCAAAAGTAGGGCTGACAGACAAGCCCATCCCCAAGCCTTCTTTTTGTTTGTAGAGAGACCCATTAAAATAAAGGAAGAATTAAACACAGTAAGGTCCAACAACAATTGAAAATATTTTTCTACTTAATTAAGCCTATGACTAGGGAGGTTGGACTAGAAAATAAAGTATCAAGACAAACTTCAATGGTTTCTGACAACGGAATATTAGTGAACAAGTTTTCAATACCAAAAGAGGCCATAAAATAAGAATCAGCATTGTGAGCTGTAATAGATTCCTTGAAGTCCAAAGAGTTAGAGAGTATTTTCATTGACAATTAATGGATTCAGAATTGGGACTAGAAATTTGGCTAGACTTCATGTTGCACAATTGTTGGCTGCAAAAATCAGTCAGAAAGGAAATGATGTTGCAAAATAAGTCTTATGAATCTTTAGTAAAACCAAAATATTTTCCTGAAATTTCCTTGCATAGTATTTTTGTTAATAACTATACTATTGGCTCATTTTTTTGCTTCAAAGATGTACTTCCAAAAGGCATATGCTCTTCCATTATATATAATTTTAGTTACGCGCATTGCGCATAGCAATATGAGTTCAACCCACCCAGCGCTATTCAGGCATTGCTAGCAATTTGCATTCATAGGTACTAACAGAGGTTAATAACGTTAAACAAGGCTAGGTTAACCTAACCAATTAATGCATAAAGTTCATTAGTCTAGTATGGCATTTGCATCAGAAATAAAATTTGAAATAAAAATATTTTCCAGTTTCTAAAATAATGCTATTCTGTAAAGTGTGCTGCTATAAGTCACATGATACCAAAAATCTAAATTGAAAATAAATTAGCTTTATAGCACTTTTACATATAATGTACAAGTTATTTCATTGGAAAAATATAGAGACACAGTGCAATCAATAAAACCCCTATCACCTTTTGTTATCACTGTTCATATTTGGCATTATTACCATCAATTGTCCAAAAAAAAAGACACTAGGCATTATTGGGTTAAATAAAAATAGGTCAAATTAAGTATGGTTAAGTTATGTAAGGTTAGACCATAAAACATATTTATACACAGTAGCAATACCCCAACTTATAAAAATTATTCAAAAATTATCAATACTTTAAAATTAAACAATTCGTAAGACCTTTTGCATTCCAAATCATAATAACCTGGTCAGAGTACACAAGAAAAAAGGCATTCAATTGTGAGTTTGATTGGTGGGGTTCCAATGTGAACATCAATTCTATTCTCCTAATTTTATAACTGAAGGCATACCATTTTGATAAAAAATTTAAAATTATACAAAAGTGCTTGAAATATTTTATTCATGAATTAATGGTCAATACAAAAAGTAAAGCTAATTAGGAACTTCCTGAAAAAATGAAAAGCAGAGTATCTCATAATTCATGCCATTTTAGAGATAGAAATGATTACTTGGATAAAGGTATACTTCTTACTATTCTTCAAATTAGAATATGCTATAACAAACTTACATTAACATATAATCATTAATTTCATCAGTTTATATCAATTTCATGCTGATGTGAATAACAGTAAATGTAAATAACATGCAGGCACTTGAACTCACACATCTTGAAATTAGGCTAATATTCACTTCAAGCTGGCATCATATGCTATTCATCATACAAATTTCATTTTAGTATCAATATAATGGATTTTTTCTGAGGTATAAAAACTAATTTTTGAAAGGTTTCAAAGCATAGAAAGAAATATATTCAAAGCATTTACACACAAATACAATATAAGGACTAAAAGTTTACAGATATTAAAACTTCATTGGTTAACTATTACTTAAAGACCTCCAACACAGATATTTTGGCAACTCTTTGGCATTTCTGGATTCTGAAATGGTAATGAACAAAGGTTATCAAGGTTAACCAAGGTTAGATCAAGTTAGGTTAAGACATTGTTTTTTCCTTATAACAGGAGCATATTCATGGTATATAAAAAGTGTTATGAAATTATTGTTACCTAAAAATATATTAGAAGTGGAAGTAGCAAAAACAGTAGAAGTTTGGTAATTTTGACTACCTTGCATTGAAAAAAATAGGGACCATTTAGTATGGATTCAAGAGAATGGAGAATCTATGCATAAGGTCTATTCCCACACCTTGTGGGAACACAAAGAAAATGTGTTCCCACATAACCCTGCACATAGAAAAAGCATATTAAGAAATAGAATAATCATCAAAGAAGGCCCAACAACAGAAACAAGCAATATGAGCAGAAAAAATAGAAGTCCTGAAGGCTTACATATAGCTAAAATGTCCTAACAGTGCCTCCTTGAAGACTTAAAATATATTAATTTGTGCCAGGTTTTATTTTCATATTCATAATACCCAGTAAAAACACATCAGAAAAGTTATATCTAATGCGTTTCTCTGACAGGAATCCTATTGTAAAAATTAAAAGCTATAATTTTTATAAGCTCTACCAATCAGAATTTGATATTTCTTTAAGTTAAATCACCTAAATAAATCTATGTCATCCAACTTGACCTAACCCTAATATATATATGGGATAAATGTAGTGGTAGATACATTTTACAATATACAATATACACTCATTTTTAACCATGTTTCTCATCCTGTTAGTTTTTAAAATAAATTTCTACAGCTCAAAAGAAAAATACTATACAGTGACACTAGAATGAAGGCTGAACAATTAATGGAATGCCCAGTACAGAATGCCAACTTCAAGTAAATATTAATCTGAAATCAATTTTTTTATTTCACTAGACTTAATATTCTTCACATTAAAAGCTTTGGTACCTCTAGCCTTCTCTTTGTTTCTTGTGACACAACAAAGCATAAATAAAAATCTGCCAAGAAGATACATATAAGTGCCCATACATGGTCCAGAGAGTCTTCATATGCTGCACTATTTTTTTCCAGGCAGTCATAAAAGTTACACATGTATACTAGAAAAGACACAACTATCTAAGAAAAATATAAAGAAAAACTGTCTCAATATCAATCAGTCACATACAGAGCATGATATGAGTCAATATTTCAATGGGTGGGCAACAACCTAACAAATAAGTGTAGATATCACGTTGAAACTTATATAGCTATGATTCTGAATTCACTGGCCTGTCATTCACCATAAAGAACCTTTATCATTATTATCGTTAATTTGTGATTAGCATGTTAAGCTAAATATGACCTAAGCAACATCGTGTAATTTTTTGGGCATACCTGATACGATAAAAGAAATTACAGCTGAAAAAAGAGGCTAACAAACGGGATCTTAAAAATTACACGATATTTTCAGTTAATATTTCGCTTACCACCGTTTCTTCATACTTCGTAAAATGTGTATCAGTACTTTTACATATGAAAAATTAAACAAATCAATAAGTCTACAATTATGTTGACTCACCGTTCGAAACTATTTAAAATGTTTGTAGCTTTACAAACAAATGATTAAAATTATTCACAAGCCACTCCAAACAACTTTCATACGAGAAGCCAGCATGCGAGTAGACTCATTCAGTAGCATAATCGCTACAATGTAAACAAAGCTCCCACGAGTTCAGTATCGTGACCCTAAAATTTATTCACAATTACCCCTAAACTCCCAAGTGTTCAAAGTGCACAGATGTTTATTTCACAAGCGTTGGTTTTAACTCCTATTTTAGTTCTAAAATAGTCTTAACATTTAAAAAATCTGAAATTCATCGGTACCGATTTTTAAAATTATTTCGCGCAAACTGCATGTCAACTTGTAACTTATGCCCGAACTTTTTTATGGTAGAGCCTTATAAACTGAGGATCTCTAGACGCAAACTAAACCTACGATTATGCTCAAAAGTTTATCGAAAAGTATTTAGAAAGTAATAACTCAATCTAGAGTCACTATTTAATTTTAAAACTCATTCTGGATAAGACAATGCCGGTTTTTAACCGGACATCCAGCTCTGCTCACACAACAAGTGAGTCAAAAAATTGCTCCAGCCATCTATTCTTTCATTGTATTGAAGAATTGTAAAATAATAAGCAAATTTAGAAAACTGACCAGGTTGCAAAATTCAATTCGTTAACGGAACTTTTGGCTCAGATTTGGAGCGAGACAAAAATCATACTGTATATTGTTAGAATACGAAACTGGTGGTACTAAGCTTTCATGAAAAACATATAAGTCAACACCAAGGTTAGACACTAAAGTACTTGCTTATCTTTTCAACAAAACAATTGACTCTATTACAACGAAATAAATCTATATTCGAATAGAATATAATACAAGTTGAAATAAGACAACTGAATAAAATGTGCCGAAAATCCGACATAAAATTGAAAGTCATAATAATGATGACTAACAGTCGTGTTGTGGAAACTGTTCATTCAGTGCAGGAAATAGATGGGTTTTTAATTATTTAATAATCTTTCAGGATCAATATGTTTGCAGTTAGAATTACTAGCAAAATTTCTACTCGTTTCTTGTTACGACACCCATTTCTGCTTAACATTGGCATTGGTTTCCATTTATTTCGATTAAACCGAAATTTGCACCGTACAATAGTAAAATTAATTTATTAAACAGCGTCTATGATATTTCTCATCCGGTTTTCCTCTTCCAGCGATTCAGAATTTCCTGTGTTCTGTGAGCTCTGAAATATCCCACTTGCTACATTCCCTCTTTATTTAACCCATCGATCACTCTTCCAGCATCCTTTTCTCCATAAATCATCAGTCCCTAATTATTTATGTACATATTATCTCTTAATTCAACTTTTCTTAAAGTGTAATTCATTAAATTCTATCACTAAGCTCGGCAAATTTATTCGCTAGACCAGCCGATAGAGCTGTATTACCAACAATAATCAATTGAATCCTAAGTTTTTGGTTTGGGATTGAAGCAAAAATTTATGAGTGTGAAATATTTTGCACTCCGAGCAATACAGACATGACTTGGTTCACTGATATGTTCGACAAAACCTCTCAAAAATTTCCTATCGATAAAATTAATTTCGATCTTCTCAACTTTTATTATCACTATCATTACTACCTGCGTATAGAAATAGCAATTCAGGAAAAAGAGGTTAAAAATATAAAGAACAATCGGCGAAGAAGAAATGAAAATGTACACAATACACTAAAGTGGGCACGAAAGAATAAAGTCCCAAATGCCTAGATAGGGCTGAGTACCCCCTGGAAACGCTAGTCCGCACAGCATAGGATAAACAGAACTCGTTAATTTAACTCTATTACCTATGGAATATCCTATGCCCCTGAATCTAAAATTCGGTCGATTTCAGAATTCACTCGCGAAAAATTCAACAACAAACGTTGAAGACTTAAATCGACTCTCGCAGAGCACGCTTCAGGACGAAGTAATACGAAGGAGGATGTTTGAACAGTTTTATTTAACAATAGGTAAACCTAAAACAAACAGCATTCTAATATCGACGAGTGCGATAAACATTTCTGGCCAGTCAAAGAAAGCTGGCAGTCGTCGCGAGCACATCGGACTTTGGATGAGACGTGGAATTTTCAGTATTTTCCACTTTCATCCGACTGATGCACACGCCATTCAGGTCACGCACAGAACCAGCTAAAATAGCAGAAGCTTGCATAGCTCACTCGAAATGTACAGTTAAAAGGTTAACGCTGCCTGCACTTGTACGAAATTGTGTGGCATGGAATGAAAACCTATCTCAAAGCTTTAAAAAATTGATCCAGAGGTACAACAACTGCAAGCTACAGTCACCCTGAAGTATTATGTACGTACTTGATATATTTCATGACAGTTAATATGTACATATACATATATATATTTATCATTTGCGTTGCTTTGACGTGCCCAGTTGAAATAAATACTTTAAAAATGTTGAGACACCTTCTAAATGGATCCACCCACATTCACTCTAGTATGAAGAGTTTAATTTACGATTTGTTTATATGGTGAAGAATTGATGATTAATTCATTCGATTTTTCAGACCAGAATCAGACCACAGGAACAGAATCTGTGGTGCTTATCGTTCCTGTTAATCTGCGTCACCACGATAACCCAGACATCTGATGGATAAAGTATTCTGAGGGATCCCTTGTTTTCACCTATCCGTGATTTATTGCATCCCCACACTAGGTCACAAAGGTTCAGCATCAGAATTAAATCTAGAAAAGTTCTGCTTAAACTTAAGGACCTACAGGTCATCCACGGGCTATGGTGGACTGCCTTCTCCATAACACAGAAAAATGAGGAGCACAGTTTACGTCTTAATTAACTAGTGTGAGCAAAGAACAGTTTTATCACACACACAATATGCGAGAATATTCAACGAAAACTTCACACATTTCTGCAGGGCCGTTCGCACGAAAATTGCACACGCTGCAGTGGACTCTACGGTCTGCCGTTTCTCGAGGGCCGTTGAATTATTACAAATGATATACACCTAAAAGAATTTGAAAACGGCGCTTGACAATTTCTGCAGAATGACGGTACTGGTCTCTACAAAATTCACATCTGATGCCTGGAAAAACGCCTGGCACAAGATGCAGCATGTTAAAAGCGGCGATTGATTTCGAAAACCAACATGGAAATGAGTCAAGCTTGACATGAGTCAAGCCTTTTTGTCATGCTGGCTTAGTAAGGAAAAATTATTTTTCATTCTCTTGACACGCATGCGAAGAATAATCGGTAATAACGTTCAATTAAAATCATTATTCATATCATAAAGCAATATTCTACACAAGAGTATTCCCCCTGTAGAACACAAAATATTATACGATCAAATATTCCAATGTCTCGATACGTTTGTTAGGCGGAAAACTTTCTTCACGCTAATTCTTGTAAGTTCGCTATGATTTACGGTAATATTCTACAGATTCTTCGGTTGTCAACTCGGAAATTACAATAGCATTGTAGTAAGGGAAAATTTAACATTTTCGAATAAAAAAAAACGCTCAACTACTTATTTTCAATTTGCTCACCTGCAAAATGGCGCCGTTTTTTAAATCACAGGGGAATAAAAGTTATCACAAGGAAGTGATTGGTACTGCATTTGTGAGTGTTAAACGATAGTCAATATACAATTGAAGGTAGAAGCGAGAGAGCCAAGAAACCTCTCGTTCCACGAGCTATACACGCCTATCTTCATGACACGAGGACAACGTACAAAGGTTATTTTATTTAATACCTCAGGGAAAAATGTTCAGGTAGAAAAAAAACGCCCTCGCTCAACTTCCTTCTTTTTCAAACACTGTAGCAATTTCTTAAATACTCTCACACCCCGGTCAATGTTTTCAACACAAACACGGAATTGCTAACGCTTTTGAGGTTATGGCTACCTATAGAGAGCTAAGTGCCCTGCCTAATAATGATTATTATTTTTAATAATAATATTGTTATCATTACTAATAAAATTTATAATATAATATTTCTGTTTCACCCCCCGGCCTACCCCTCAGTCTTGGCACTGTCAAAAAATTCGCCTGTTTATAAAAATCAGTTCCCTTCTTTAGCTGCTTCATAATCTCACCTACCACCATAATGTTTAACCTTTCCATTATTTCTCCTACAGCAAATAATGTAACTACTCGTATGTTTCATTCAAGGTAGACATGCCACGCGTCCGCTACGTACATATATATATATATATATTTCAAGTACATAGGACTAAAATTTAGGGAAACTCTAAGCAGGAAATCAACGCTTTGCGTGCTATAGCCGCGGGAGGCCTAAGGAAAAAATACTTAGATTAAAGAGAGACAGTCTGACCCTGTTGACGTGGTCGCCCTAAAAATCAACAGATTTGACCAAACCCTGTTCCATCTATGTAGTTTAATCTCTAGATCAACAAGGCGACAACCTCAACACTTGATGCAGACATCATCAACACTTGATGCAGACATCATCAACACTTGATGCAGACAACATCAACACTTGATGCAGACAACACCAACAAAGACAGTCAGTCCTAAGTCTACACATGAGGACTTCACCCAAGGCTGGAATTCGTATACAGACAGTCAGAATATTATTAAACCAAAGCACATTCGGCCAATTCGTATGGAGTTGTACTGTCAAATGCACTATAGGCTATACTATACGTATGTACTACAACGCTACGTTCCTTTATTATATTTATATGTATATTTATAAATGGAATAATCCCTGGTTATCTCACAGTAATTCTAAAGCACCAGACGGAGTCTGGCCGACTTTAATTCATCTCAGTCTTCCCTTCATCTATCTATATTACACAAAAACTCGGAGCATCTTGCTTGTTATCTTGTTACGTCATGTTGAATCTTGCACACTCTTCAGTGATAACATAGGGCGGAAATTCAAATCTCATCTCTTGATTTCATTGAATTGGACAGTTATTAAATAAAGGATTTTCCCTATCGTATCACGCTTACGGTGCATTGGGACAAAAGTAAATTAAATATTTTGTTAGGCTTTGGGTTTTCGTTGGGAAATAAAGAAGAGTCGTGAGAGGCTCAAAAGGGACTTTCAAACACTGACCCATCGAGTTACGTCGGTCCAAGTTTCAATTAAAATTAAAGTGAAGATTCAAATTAATCCTAGTGTTCTCAGCCTCGTACGTGACTGTGACGCCAGCAGCCAGTTGTAACTTTGTAAATGAGGCAAAATTATGACGCTGATGTCAAATATTCGTCTCCACCAAACGCCGATGCAAATTGCATCGTCAACGCGTCTTCGCGCACACAGTTTTAGATTTAATTATTTGATTAAGATTATATGGTTATTTGATTTATGTTCATCTAATTATTTGATTCAGATTTAATTATTTTATTATAACAGGGACACATTATTCCCGACTCAAGCCGGATACCATTTGTAGACCCAGACCGTCACTGTACAGGGCAACTGCCGCCACAAGCAGATAGGTAAAATTTTAGTAGTTGAAACTTCTACGATGCTTTAACGTTAGGCGTAACCAACACAATTGAAATGTTTTTAAAAATACCTTTTTTCGATCTGAACTCAAACGTATCCAATTCTGTTATTTAATACGTCAAGGAAAATTGTTTAGGTAGAAAAAGACGCCCTCGCTCAACTTCCTTCTTTTTCAAACACTGTAGCAATTTCTAATACCAATTGTTCAGCGTTAAAATCTTTTATTCATTAGATTTACTTTTTTTGCCACATCAGCTCGAAGTTATTTTATGGCCTATTGGCGTACGTCACAGCTTTTGTACGAGGAGTTGAGACACGGCCCAGGGTTGTCATTACAATTTAGACCTAACATCACTGGCTGTAACCCCAGTCCAGCGCCCCCCCCGTCCCCCCTCAGGAGGGGGGCACAGAAGGGGGTTCTCCTTCAGCGCTTCTTGGGGACATGGTGACTTTTGGGTGACGTAGGACTCTCGGGCTGTTCTGACCCACCGTAACTGCATGAAAGAATTACCGTGCACCCTGCGCTCTGAAAGAATTGCCGTGCACCCTGCACTCTGAAAGAATTACCGTGCACCCTGCACACTGAAAGAATTATCGTGCACACTGCACTCTGAAAGAATTACCGTGCACCTTGCACTCTGAAAGAATTATCGTGCACCCTGCGCTCTGAAAGAATTACAGTGCACACTGCACACTGAAAACGAACCTGAAGCTGAAACCCACTGCCGGAACCCCTTGAACTGCTGCGACGGCACTTAACAACCACGAGCGTAATGATTGCAATAGGAATCATATAAGTACAAATTTCAAGAACTTCGTACGAAACTAAAGAAAAGTACACAGCAAAAAAGGCAACTTGTACGCACGCACGTTTTTCAAGAATATAGGGCGGTTGCATCTAAAAAATATTATTCACATAGGTTATGGAGAATGACTTGCTACCTTTAACTTATAGTTCGAGATATTCAGGTGTGATGCAGTGCAAAGCTAACGAGGTGTTATGTAGAATTCATGCGTGCCAAAGTTATTTTTTTCACGGCTCTCTTTTCCAGTTGTAATTTCTTGGTTGATACAGCATTTGGCATTTTGACTTGAAGAAGTGATGAATAATTTTTAGTCTAACAGAACCTATTTTTAAAATGACAATAATGAAAGCTAGTTCCAGTAACCCGCGCTCATCACCACGTTAAGCATATTGAAGGACCCCCAGGACCCCAGTGCTGAGGGATCACGTGCAGGTTCAACTGAAATAATTTGAATCATGCACTTTACGAACCAACACCAATGCACGCATCTGTAAAAGCGAGGTGGGTTGGGGCTTCGGTAGTCGACTTGGTGTCTTCACCATAAAAGTTACTCAAGTATCACGGATACACAAAAGTTACTCAAGTACCACGGATACACAAATGTTACTCAAGTATCACGGATACACAAAAGTTACTCAAGTACCACAGATACACAAAAGTTACTCAAGTATCACGGATACACGAAAGTTGTTACTCAAGTATCACGGATACACGAAAGTTACTCAAGTATCACGGATACACAAAATTTACTCAAGTACCACAGATACACCATAATTCTGCAGGTATCGTAGATGCACTGTAGCTACTCAGGTATCACGAATTTGGTAGTTATCACAAGAAAAAAAGAAACTTATTTTAACTGAGTTGACGTACAGCACAAGGTTGGTTTATCGACGAATAAACAACCTAAATTGGAGATTTCAGGCATAAAATAGTAGTACAGTACCTAAGTGGAAATTTCAACGACAGTTTAGACACAAAATGGGAATTGTAGGTTTTAATTCAGTACAATTTAGGATTTTAACCAAGCAAGATCGAGCTGAGCAGTTGGCAACATACCACGAACTTCGTCCGAAAACCAACCTTTCAGGTTCCAAGCGCAAGAAGTACTTGCGACATTCGAATTATTTTTCTTCACTAAACGCTGGCAACAAAAACAAGGTTAAAACATGTTAACCAGCCATGGCCTTCTACGTGAAATTTGGATTCTGTCCCGAAGGTTGAATTCGGGAAGAAACTATGTATTGAAATACAGATTTCAGAGACAGATACGCTTGAGAACACTTTAAAATCCTCATAATTCATTCGAATGAGGGAATCACCTTCAGCTTCCAACAATCGAAGTTAGATAAACTTCAAGGAATATAAAAATTTTGTCCTACGCACTGCACGGCACCGACAGAATACTTGGGATTGAGAACCGTTGGTCACTGCGCTGCTTCAGGAAAGATGTCCTTTTTGCCCAACTACTTGAACACCAACGGCGCAGGTGGCATATCTAAACGCTGAATTTCTTGAGTTACGTCTAGAAAAAATGGCACGAGGAAATAGCCGACAACCATCCTCGTCTCAAACCACACCATATTTCTGGTGAGCTTTAAACCGACATTTGCTTTTAAGTAAATACACTAACTTGTAGCTGAAATTTGCTTAGAATTAATTACGTTGACTTGAAATTAACATTTGGTTTCAACTAAATACATAACTCGTGGGCCTCTGTGGCGTATTGGTAGCGTGCCAGACTCACACACGGGTAGCGAAGGTTCGACTCCCGGCTGGAGCAAGACTGATTTTCACGGAACCACGGAGTGTTTCCCTCAAAAAATGAACTTTAAACCTCAAATTTCGAGTGGGATGTTCCTCGGCGGTGAGTTTTCCAGTGATGTGTCAAGGAAGAGAATTAATATTCGCTTCCAACTAATTACATCCGACGGCCATAACATTTGACAATCGGGAACCAGGACGGTCTGCTGTAGCACTCACGAACTAACACAAGACTCGCAAAAAAGATAATACAAATACTCAATTCTCTCACAAAATACGCAATGTAAATAAATACACAATATAAATTCACAATACACTCCGATGTATGCTACAGGTAATTTTTCTTTAATTTCTTATTTCACGAACCATGCGTGGTAGAATTGTGGAGCGAAATAAGTGGCAGTTCCGAGATGAATTTCAGGAATGGCTTCAGTTTTGTTTAATAAACTTCATCTTTTGCAGAAGAAATTCACGCATTAATTTTTATCATATTTTAAGAAACATTTGCTCACTTTGTAATGAAGCTGTTTTCTATGAACTTTTTTGTTGCCATCTGGATCAGTTGAAAAAGTAGTAGTAGTAGTAATAGAAGTAGTAATAGAAGTAGCAGAAGTAGTAATAGAAGTAGTAGTGACAGTAGTAATAGCAGCGCTTTAGTAACTCTGACCATCTCGCACCGAAAAAGAAGGCACCATTTAGTATGGACCTTAGAGAACAAGGAATCTATGTACAAGGTGTGTTCCCACACAAGATCCCGTGCGCATAGAAACAGCTAGTTAAGAAGACAAGAAAAAATCTAAAGAATGATCAGCGAAGAATCAGTTTTGGCATTCATTCGCGCTTGGAATGGTTTATGAAGTCGCTATTCACAGAAAACTACTCCTACGTAGACAACGACTGCCACCTTCTGGTAACTCGTTTCCGTGGAAAATACTTTTGACGTCACGCAGCATTGAAAGGAATGCACGTCACTTTTCAAAGACCAGATCTAAAGCGGAACCCGAGTATAATTTCGTAAACTCTACGGAGATTTCAACCCAATTTGAGGCTCCGTCTTGTGCGCATGTAGATATCTGGTGCAAACATGCTGTTGACACTTCAAAACGTTAAGGTTTCTTTAAAGTTTGATTTCTGTTGTCAATGGCACACACAGCCCTCACTCAGGCCCACCTGCGCAGGCCTACCTCTTCAGATGCACAGCTCTTACTCCTGTTATCCCATGACATAATAAGTCAAGTTTAAACGTAAAGGCTACAGAGATAATCTGCCCAAGTAACGGGGTACTGAC
>VOMN01111925.1:0-17786 GCA_014899125.1 Orchestia grillus
AAGTTTGATTTGGTTTGGTTAGGTGTGGTTTGGTTTGGTTAGGTTAGGTTAGGATTACTGTTATATGGCAGGACATTACAAAAAATTACTATTTCATGGAAAGGGAAAGGAGTGAAGGAATCCAGTAATTCCAAGCAAACTGACGATATAAAAAAGCCAACGTCACAGAAAATTCAACGTTGTAAAAAGCGAGTAATCCGGAACAACCTTTTAGTAAAACTAAGCTATCAATCCTGAACAATTCCACGTCCTAAATAACCCTTTTAAATCGAACGTTTCCGTCAATCACACTATGCAAATAAGCTAGCAATACGAGTCAATCCAATGTTGTAAAGAGCCAACAATCCTGGACAATGTCGAGTTTTACAGGTAGATAAGCAATTTAAGAGAAGAACAATAATGTTTTAAAAAGTTAACAGAATGAGTCTGCTTATCACAGAAAACAAATATGTTTTATTAGCTTGCTCCGACTATTCAAGCTTTGCGTGATCAGATATTGTGTACGAGTTATCCTCCTGAAATCCTTGTTCACAAAGTGAACCAATTTTCTAGAAAAGGTTACCGATGGGAAGGGAGTCTTACGTTTCCAGAGTTTTTTTATTTCATGGGAATATTGTCACTTGAAAATGAAGACATCACTTCAATTTCATGGCCAATTTTCGTTCAATGGACCAATCAAGGGACCGTAATCTTGCTGTAATTTAATAAGAGTATGATTTGGTTCGTGGCTTACTTCTTTTCAATACAAAACGAAAGATTTTCATATGCTATTCTTATTCTTATCCTCATAAGAATAAGATTCTTAATGATTTCGTTTCAAAATGTACGAGTAATAAGTTTTTGGCTGGATTTAAACTAGTGAAAACAAATTGGGAAACATCAACTACCGTAAGCAGCCGCTACAAAATATTAATATGAGTAGGACATACATTTTGTTAAAGATTTCTCCCCGACTTGAAAATTTTCATTCGTAGGCATGAATCGTGTTTTTCAACACGTTGAATACTACCGATCAATTACAAAGAACCAAAAAATTTTTGCTTGAACTGCTTAGTGTAATGCCATAAAACAGGAAAGGGAAGCACAGAACAGAGCCTTCTCGTTACACTAATACTCAACTCAAAGTTTAAGTAAAGTCTTTGATTAAAAAAACGAAGCTGAAAAGAGAGAGAGTCCACTATTTTCCAAACATTCCGTTTCATGTTGACTTTGATGCCCTCATAATCACACGACTGCTGTAATACCCCAAACATGCTACGAATTATGCTAAATATTTCTCGCATCACCCGAGAATTACCTGATCAGTTGGTCCCAGG
Source organism: Orchestia grillus (assembly GCA_014899125.1). Taxonomy (NCBI): domain Eukaryota; kingdom Metazoa; phylum Arthropoda; class Malacostraca; order Amphipoda; family Talitridae; genus Orchestia; species Orchestia grillus. The sequence continues at coordinate 1,317 of VOMN01111925.1, forward strand.
TGTTTTCTTCAGAGATCAGCAACGCAATTTTAAAATTCGGAAGCACTGCAATTGATACCGTTTTCAAGTCTAGTAAAAACCTTAGCAAATAAACTTACCGCTATTTTTCAAACTTACATTACCCGCCGTACAGCGAAATCAGGACATAAATGGAACCAGCGCTCGTGCGTACTGGTCGAATCATTTCAAGTATTTTGAATTTCACAATAGTTTCAGTACACCTAAAGCAGAATACCCTTTATCGCAGTATCAACAATCTTGGAGGCTCAGACAAATACCCATCCCAATTATCTCGAAAGAAGCTCTGCCAGTGAAATAGCATCAACGCTAAGGAAAACCTGCTTTCTGACTAGAAGGCCACCACCATCTCTCGAAAGCCTTGAAAGCGCTGCAACGGCGGCCAGGCAGCGCCTCTACAATTACCAGCGGTAGAAACGTTCGCATCTTGGAGGATTTGGAAAATTAGGAGGAGGACGAGCACCTAGAAGCGCCCAGTCACAGCACGCTAAGTGCTGCTAGTCCTCCTCTACTCGACCCATCAATTCCTTAAGGGATCAACACGGCGTGTGCAGGAACATCTCGGTTTACGACAAAGTTTGATTGCTCGAATTAACTTGAGTGTGGCTTGCTCTGGAGGGCCATAGCGTAAGCTCGAACTCGAGCAACGAAACTTTCGGCAGCCTTCGGGGAACGGCCTTTGGAAAAACTCGACTGTTGCCAAACGCGTGTTTTGGAACTACAATTCATCCTACCTGCACTACAAAAAAATGTATTACTTGGAAAAAGGTTGTGGTAAATATATAGATAGTTCTACGTGAGCAGTGACCAACCGTGATGTGAAAAAGGCAATGAGTTAATAACACTCATGAATTTTTAAAAGATTTAATTTTTTAACCGTAAAATGATGCAAAATTTCCGTTTTAAATCTTTAATTAAGAGTACTTCTTACGCACTGCAGCCACCAAAACAGAAAATTTCAAGTACATCTATAACTGCGGAGACCTAGAAAGCGAGTGTCATTCGTAACCAAGGTAGGGGAAAAATGTTTCTATATCACGCTAGCGAAGAGAAATAAAATCATTTGCCGAACTTCAAGACGCAACTCTTTCTGTTTCAGAACTCGCTACTGTGATGTCAGAATATAATTAGTTTCTTGCCAGCGCATCATTGAAGCATCAGCAAGAGATTTTCCTTGGAAACATCTTATATAGAATCATATTTATTGCTTTGAATTTAGATCTATTATACATGCAATAATATTTATTGCCTTGAATTTCGAAACGTCTTCTTCGGCAATAAATTTGTGAAGTTTCGTATTTCGAAATTTGAAACAGCCATCACGAATTTCAGTTTTATAGCGCTTTTGTTTATTTTTTCCCTTAGGTTCCAAATTTCACTCCTCCAGGGTTCAGAAATTGAAGAAGATTTTCTTAGGCCACGACGCAGAGTCATTTGGTCTAAAATAAGAAACCAGACAGAATCGACTAGTCAATCGATGGACACTGTGGCGTCGAAGAATTAGACATCATTAAAGTTCCATTTTCAAATTATCACGGATTTCAGACTAAGCATTAATCATACACTTGGCAAACTTTTGTTCTGATCCTTTTATTCGTTTATAACAGCAATGCCAAGAGAGAATAAAACTAGGAAATTTGATACCGAAAGTCCTTCATTGAAATAAAGATTCGACGCTTTCGGTTTCTCACATTTTTTCTGAGTTCCAGAGCGAGAGTTCGAGCCTGTCAGTCGGCCGTAATATTTTTGCATTTAATGTACTTGTGATTTCTTCCCTCACCTGCAAAATATTCGCGGTCACGCCTTATGGCAGCCCATCTCACTATCAGAGGGGGTGATGATTTTTTACGACATGTTTGTTTTCTAGCGCAGCTTGACCGGAGATAGAGAGAGAGAGAGAGCATCATTGGTTGATTTAGTGTCAACAAAATAAAGCTCAATCAGGAGATCGGTGCGCCAAGCGAATACCAAACATTTTTTTTGTATTCTTGCATGTGTGTAAAATTCTTAGTAGAGTTGTTTATCCAATATATGCTCCCTAAACTGCCCGTAGAGTTAGCGTCACCCCACGTACGCGCAAACGTGTCTGTGTAAAACTACCTACGCTTTAAAAAAAATTTATAACGAAAATTTTGGAGTGAAATGTTAAGCAAACAAATCTGCGAGGTTAACTTGACTCCAATAAATAATTTGATAAATGGAACGTTTACAGAGACGAATGGCGTTTTCTAATGAAAACAATCGTTCCAGAAACAGTGAATCATTACACTGCTGTGTTATGATCAATAGCGAATCATTACGCTGGGCTTGTTCCTGTTGCCAAATGTTATGCTATACGAGTCAACGTTATTTTAACCGCTCTTCATAAATTGTTCTTAAAATGGATAAGCTTACAGCAATATGCCACATGGTTTCTGGAGAGGCAGCTGGGAATAGTCGCCTCAGAGCTCGATAAGCTTTCGGAATTTTTACACAGCAACTCAGTCNATTGATTACTTGATGATAAGAAAACGACGACTCTCAAACCCGTGGAAAAACTGGGTTATAACACCCACTTGAAACTCGAAGAAATCGTTGCCCAAAGGGAAGATCTACATTTGCCTACAGAATCTGTTCTGACTAATTTTCGAACGTGAGGCCAAAAAAACGAGAAGTACAATTACGTACAAAATAAACGCTGGCTTTGTGCCCTTGACTGCATTGAGAGCTTTAGACGCGGGCTCTGAAAATGGCCGTCGATTGCTTCGAGCACCAAGTGGCCTTATGATGATAAAAAACATTACAGTATTCAAAGTCCCTCGCATAAATGCGAGGAAGGCTTTCTGGATAAATAGCTTTGGAAAGTTATGATGTGTTCTATCTGGGATCTACTTGGGACTTGATGTATCTGGGATTTGTTCTATCTGATTTGCTCTACCTGGGATCAACTAGCAGGACTCAACCACATGTATTTACAATGGAAAAACTACGTTCTGAGTCCAAACTATCAAGTATTTTCTTATTTTCATTTCAGATTCTTGGTTGTAAATTAGCTCAGAGCTTGGAACGTCCAAATGAAAATGTTTGCTTTTAAGATATCTTTTCTCAATCACCTTTATGATCAACTAGCGTCGCAAAAGAAATGTTCCTAATCAGAAACTAAGTTGCCAGAGAAAATAATTATTGACGGATAAATATGCCTTCTTCAATTGCCAGTATTGTTTTGACTCATAGATGAATCTATGTCACTCACGTGTGTATAATTAGCGTAACTTCCAGCGGTCGGGAATTTTGTGTTTTGATTTTTAAATCACTACTGTTCCACATTTGTTTGTTCAGAAATTTATTTTGCACTTTTGCTACTGTTTCATTTCGTGTGAAAAAAATTCTCTTTAAAAGACTACATAGGTTCCAAAATTGTGGCACCGATATCTTGGCTCATTTAGAAAATAGGTTCGAAGCGTTGAAAAAAATACCTGTCAGTAAGGCCTGGAAATACGCAAACGAAACCTTCAATGACTACGAAAATCAAGGTTATGAAAATATTTGGAAGAAGAATTCAATACTTAAAGGGATAAGTTTTAGAGATATGAATTTGCTCACAAACAGTTCTGCATTTCCAGCCCTTACGTAAAAGTACTAACACCGAAATTATCGCTTTGTCTTCAGAAATAATTTAAGCCTAGCAAAGCTCTCGCCGATTGTACGACAAGTGAAACGTTAATAACAGATTATGCTTCTTACTTCTATACAATTCAGCTGTGAATTAATGCAATTATTTAGATCATAAGGCAGTTCTACTGAATTAACAGCAATTTCTTCTGTTTTCTGGAACAGCAGCTAAAATAGTTACCTAGGAGCTCGAGAAGTTCTCAGAATGATACCACAGCAACAAGAGAAAAAAGTAACCGAACATATATACATACACGTATACTAAACACGAGAATGTACGTATTTTCAACGTGTGTCCTTGTCTTACGCCACTCTGATACCTAATTAATAATTGAGCAGCCTTCGTCCATCGTGTGCTTGAGAGTAGTGTTCTCAGAGACCGTCCAAGTATCCGGCGCCAGCGGCGGCCGCGGGGCGGAACGTCAGTTGGAGTGCGGGGAGACGGTGGCAGTTGGCAAGCCTCTAAACCAGCCCTACTTCCAGTCCTTCAAGTCGTGAACAACCCGCCAGCAGCGCTATGCTCAAGGCCGTGCGACTGCTGTCTCTGATCTTGGGAAGTATGGTGCATTTTCATCGATGCATCGCTTTGAGGCGTGGCAAACGTACGTTGAATTTCGTGTCGGCCTTCAGTGAGTAAATTGTCAGCGAACGCACGACTTGAAAATCTTGGGTGTAAGATTTAAGATTTGCTCCTTGATGTTTACAAAACATTAGTGTTTAAGAAAATTCGAAGTTGACAGCTTTGCCCGGATTCGTTTGCACAGCCGGTTTTCATATTCATAACTATTTCATTACTATTCTCATACTACGTGTCACATATGAGAAGTGAGTGATCGGTGGGACTATTTTATTATATTTCACATCACTGATAATTAATCCAAAATCTTATTCTTGTTTCTAATTTTGACACGCATAGTGAATTTATTTTTTGTTTCTCGCTGAGCCGATAGCTCTCCACACCTCAATACATGGAACAGAACGATACTACCTAACAACATTTAAATTGAATTCAAATGGTGGGTTTTCATGCGAAATTAGGAAATTTTCAACGAATATTTTCAAGGTCAGCAGTAATTTTTACAATTTACAACACGATTTGGATCCCTAATTCTACTGCTTCTAAATTTACCAATCGTTAAATTGCAGGGACGTATTAGCACAACTTTTTTTTCAAATTCTCTAAAATAAATCAAGACACTCCACGTTGCGTTGCGACTGACGTGCGGTAAGTGCCCTTATCTTCATTTTTTCCGAAATAAATCAGCATCCAAGAATATAACTTTTAAAAAAATTCTCATGACACAGTAACATCATGGCGATGTTCCTCCTAGCCTCTCTGGCCACAAATGATGCAATCTTTTTGTAAATAAATATGACGCATAACTCAACAGTTGTACCATATTGCATAGATAGTGCATATGTCTTACTTGAAATTTGAATAAATGAGGGGCTAATTTAATTAAATGATGCATTTGTCAAATTTTAACGAGACTCTCTGGAAAATATTCGGTCCCTTTCTATTGTTCTTATGTAATTTGAAATACTACTGTAGTATAATAATTATTGCCATTATTATTATAATTATTATTACAATCTAACCTGAATTTACCATCATCAAAGAAATAATACAACAGAAATAAACAATAGAAACAATAGTGAAGGCAATAAAGTTCAATGGTTCAGAAATACTTTTGCTTTCAATCCTACATTCATCTCGTGAGGATGTTTCGCGACCCCAATTTTGTTTAGGTGCTACTAAATTCTACATTGTTTCCAAACTAAGAATGTCTGCAAATCTAAAAATACTAAAACGAAGATAAAAATACTAATGAAAGTGCCTATGACTACTGAATTCCCTCCTGGATGCACGATCGTGGCGCATGCCTTCCAGTGAATGTACTTTAATTTTTTTCGGCGAATGTACCTTGAATTTTTCGGGCGTTGCTAGGCACGAAAAATTCGCTACGGGTCTCCTGTGTTAGCCATCACTCGTCGAGATTACGACAGAAATATTATCTGTGTTCGAAAGAAGAGGACTGTCAACGAAATTCAATATGCGAAATTCTATCTGTGATCGATTACTTTATTACTTTATGACAGCCTTTCCAGAAGCTGAGATGGAGGGACAAAAGCTTTTACAACTTTATTTATCAACTATGGATTTAGAAAATAACTGCCACTGGTTATTTCACTCAGCTTCTGAGCTCTCCAGTGCGCTCTCCCCCTGCAAGCTTCAGAAAATCATAAGTTGTGAACATCGCCATTGCACCATTTTGCATCATTGCACCATTTTGAACCATTGCACCATTTTGAACCATTGCAACATTTTTCGTCATTGCACCATTGCATCATTTTGTTCCTCTGAACATTAATGAGCAAATGGCAAGCATTCTTGAGCCAGCAAATCCTCATCTATTGTTGTGAATGTTGCTTGGGTATCGCAATGCTTGTGGCATTTATATTGGACGAATTCCTTTAATCGAATTCTCACAGAATTTAATTTTTCAACGATATCGTTAGGATTTTCATCGATATTTAAATTGTTCTTAAATATTTGTATCTCTTGTGTCACTGTCGTTGAATCATCTTTAACCTGGAAATGATTGTTTTAGTCTTCATTACTTCTATGTTCGTTATGTTGCATTCTGTATAAACATATTTGTTAAATTGCAGTTTGAACGAAATATGAAATCCCTTTCCTCTTTTGAAAAATGCGAAGCTTTTTATTCTATTTTTCTATGCTTCTGTTCTCCATCAAAAGGAGTTCAATTAATATTATAATAAACCTTTATCAAATGTTAATGCAAGCCTTGGTTAATGGTAAATTTACTTAAACATCTCTAACCTCTTCAAACACGTCTACTTCCTTCCTCAAACCTTACGTATTTCAAAAACTGCAGCATTGATCATTGTACAGACAGACCTGTCCATTAGTAGCGCCTGTGACCTTCTGAAGAAATTCTTGTACAGAGAGAGTTATTATTGAAGAGTCGCTGTAACCAAGACGTCAGATGCTGCTGCTGCGGACTACAAAGTGTCTCCGACATGATGTTTCTTGTCCATCTCTCTACAGCTGTTTGACAGACCTCGGTCGAGGAATCCCGCCTCTTTTGATCTGTTTTCTTTTGATCTGGCGTAGCTTGATGTGTACATAGTCCAACTCACTCTAAGTTGAGACTATAAGTGTGTAGAAGCCGAGAAATAAACGTACGTGTAAGAGTTAAAAGCCCGAGCTCTGACTTTGTTTTTGAAGGGATGGTCTACACGGAAAACTTGCCTTCATATTTGTATTAGTTTTGAAATTTACACTTGAGTGATTCCTGCATGTGTGGGTGTAAATGACTTTTCAACTCATCCTTAATTAGCACAGATAACCTTGGGAAGATGTTTTTAGAATCATTTTTGGGAATTGCATTAAAACAGTACTAACGTTCGCATGCTGTGCAAAATGAGGGTGAGCGTTCCATGTAAATTTGTAATTTTCTGAATCACTGATGCGGACTGCCTTCTCTGACGCAGTCTCGCTGATTAGGAATACGGACCCGAGAATTTGAACCCGGGAATTTTCTCGTATCTAATTCCTTCAGTGTGTAAAGTAATAGTTACGCAAAAATAAATGAACTTGGCGTATTATTCTATTTACAGTAGAGATGCCATATGGTGCGGAAGATGATCCACGTTTGAGAGGGTTCCATGTATTGCTTACGAAAAAATAGGGTACAAGTGATCCACTTCCGAAGCTGATCTTTAATTTTCGCTGATATAAATATGCCTCCATATTGTCGTAATATTATATTGACGACCACGTACTTTTGGCAGTGCCCCTCCAAATGAGTTGCGCTACAAAATTCATATCTCATTACATTGAATTACAATGCGAATACTTTATATCTTACACAGAATGTAGCATCACTAGGCAGGACACTAACTGACCATCATCACTAGGCAGGACACTAACTGACCATCATCACTTGGCAGGACACTAACTGACCATCATCACTTGGCAGGACACTAACTGACCATCATCACTTGGCAGGACACTAACTGACCATCATCACTTGGCAGGACACTAACTGACCATCATCACTTGGCAGGACACTAACTGACCATCATCACTTGGCAGGACACTAACTGACCATCATCACTTGGCAGGACACTAACTGACCATCATCACTTGGCAGGACACTAACTGACCATCATCACTTGGCAGGACACTAACTGACCATCATCACTTGGCAGGACACTAACTGACCATCATCACTTGGCAGGACACTAACTGACCATCATCACTTGGCAGGACACTAACTGACCATCATCACTTGGCAGGACACTAACTGACCATCATCACTAGCCAGGACACTAACTGACCATCATCACTTGGCAGGACACTAACTGACCATCATCACTAGCCAGGTCACTAACTGACCATCATCACCAGCCAGGTCACTAGTTGACCATCATCACTAGCCAGGTCACTAACAGATCAGCATAACTAGCAAAGTCACTAACTAATCATCATCACTAGCCAGGTCACTAACTGGTCATCATCCCTAGCCAGGCCACTACCATCACTAGGCAGGACACTAACTGATCATCATCCCTAGCCAGGCCACTAGCATCACCAGGCAGGCCACTAACTGGTCATCATCCCTAGCCAGGCCACTAGCATCACTAGGCAGGACACTAACTGCTCAGCATCACAAGCCAGGGATGATCGTACGGCTGGCACTCACCAGGTTGACACAGACCGCTCAAGGATATGATCTCGACCCTTTTTTTAATCCTAAATATCTATGAGCTGGACAATGCGAGCGTCTTGATCAGGTTGATATTTCTAACTATGTGTGTCCAACTAACCACCAAATTAATTAAAATGTATTATTGATACGTCATAAATTGGGTAAATGTAGTATCCAAAGCTGGCTTTGGGCTATTTATGGGAAATCCTTCATTAGGCATAAGTTTGAGGTGCCTGTTGGGACCGCGGTCCTGGCAAGACTGAAATAAGAAGATGAAAAGGAAAATATGGCCTCGCTGTTCGGTGGCAACGGTCTGTAAGTCGAGCTATTTGCGACTTCTCTTAGAAATACGACTTCTGCAAAGAAACTTTGCGAAAACATCAAATTTCAAAGTTCGTTGGTACCCTTGAAACTTAACAAAGACATTGCAAGTTTACATTTTCAAAGACGAATTTGCACTGTAGCTCTCAAGTCGCTTATTATCCTGAGAGAAAATGGAGACGAGATGTTCTGTTGAGAACATTTCTCGAGATGTTTTGCAACGCGCTCTCGCCGCTGCAGAAAATGGAGGGTCATGTGAGACAGGTTAGAGCTTGCATTGACCTGCATCTCTCAATAAATAAGAATGTAGACAAAATTTGTAAAAGAGATCTGCAGCAGGGAAACTTTTAGAGATAATATTTCCTCACAGAAATGAATTTTAACGTTTCTTTAATGTTCGTTCCCGTCATTGATGGTATTTTAATTACCATGTTCCCTGGTAATAGAAGTGAACGAAGAATATATACATATTTAAGCCAATCCGCATTGATTGAAGTCGAGTGAAAGTAGATTTTAATCATGTGTATTAATTCATAATTTGCACTTTAGAAAATTTGAGATCCTAACTTTCAATATTAGTCCCCTTTTAATTCCTTTTACAATCGAAGAAACTTGCAGTTCAACAGCTTGCTTTGTATTCAGATAAGTTTCAGTAAATATTCGGTTAAACAATTATTTTAATAAGTGCTTTTACTAATACAGAATCCATTTTTTCCTCGAAATATTTATACTTAAGTATTAATGCATTTTGAAACACAAAATTTTCCTTCCCAATGGAGTCCTCAAACTCAAGAATCCATATAAATTTAAATGAATATAACTGAATTCATGAGCACAAATTAGAGTGTGACTCCATCTCGAAACGGAGAGCACTGACGTGTCTGAAAGACTTTGCAGCGACGGTAGGAGAAGGAGGATTGATGTAATTTTTGCAACGAGAACCTATTCAATGCTGTAGAGCGAGCATTACTCTCAGCAGAGCTCAATTCAAGTTCCCCTCTCACGGGTGTAAAAACACTACGTCATGCAGACGCAACAGCAGGCAGGCAGAATCGAACTGCGTTGGTACCTGTCGTCTGCCGCTGCCGCCTCGCATGTGCTCCCTATGTCGGCCGAAGCTTTTTATATTCCATAATTAGGCGGTGGGTAACCAGGCTACCGAGGCAGCCATGCGCTACGTAAGGGTTCACTTGTTTTCTGAACAGCCTGGTGAATATTCAATTTGAAATTTGTTCTATAATCTAGACAGGAGTTCTAGGTTTGGAGCAACGTTCTAGAAATAATTTGATTGCGTGTCCTAGATGATTTTATTTTGATTGTATGTTTTTTTTGGCGTTTTTTTCGCTGCCTATTGTCCTTCAGAGACCGCTTGGTATTAAGTCACATATCCATAGATTTTTTTAAGAAGCTATTATTATCACAGTTATACGTCAGTGTTTCATTTATGCTCATGATGTTATTTTTCTGGCAGATACCATTGAAGAATTAACAAAACATGATCAATGAAGCGAATATTCAAAATTAAATATTCACTAGATTAAAGCAACTTTGCGTGGCCCATTCTTTATCGTAACTTGAATATGTACTACTGTACAATTTTCCTTAGTTAAAAATGCCAAATATTCACTCAGGTAAATTTCAGAAAAAAAAAGTTTCTGATTTTTCAGGTAGATTGAAGATTCATGTTTGCTCATCTTCCAGGGGTGGAGATCAAGCTAAATTCTACGATCTCTGAAGATCAAGTCTCTTCCCATGTACATGTGGTTCACAACAGTCGAGCAGCGCGTGCACCGGCTGCCATGGAACATCTGGAGAGATTCAGCATGACACAGATCTTTTACGCAAGCGATGTGCAATAAAAAAAATCAGAAACGTTGCATCAGATGGTCTGCGTGCTCGCTGAGAATCTCATTCAAGACGCAGGGGAAGAAAAAGAAAGCTATCAGATGGTGCCCGGGCGTGCGAGAAGTAGGCCTTTTTAAGTCGGGCATCCCGTTCTCGTGGAATGCTAAAAAAAAGTACGCCGTCTCCATGATGTTCGGTCGTCTTCATGATGACGCCACAAGGTGGCCGGTACCTTAGTTCGTGTCCTGTACGGATGTCCTACCGCGCTTCACAATACGTTGCGTTTATCATTGAAGTAGGAATTTAAATTTAAATTTATCCATTTTCATAATTAGGATACGGTTTCCACGCTCCTATGTCCAGCATTTGCTCATAAAATTCATTCCCCTCATGAGAAAAAGTGGATTATTGTCCGAAGGTGTATCAGAAATGTTTTATAATTCGTGAGAGTTTCTTAAAATATAGTTCATTTAATTAATATGGAACATGAGTGTCATATATATTCTGATTTATTCATTTGTTTAAGGCAATCGAACTAGCTTTCACAAGTCGTAACACCTGATGACAAATCTGACGAGAAACAATGTAATTTTCCGTATCCCTGATACGGAGTGCCTTCTCTGACGCAGTCTCGCTGATTAGGAATACAAACCCGAGTATCTGGACCCGGGAATTTTCTCCAATCTAATTCTTTCAGTGCCTAAATAAATGGTTACATTCAAAAACATTTAAGATTGCCGTATTATTGTATAGTACTATAATACGCACACCGACAAAAATGATGGGATTTACCATAGTTTATTCTTAAAATTAAGGGATTTTTACAGTGAAGCTGCTCCTTGTCTCGTCATTAGAAGTCAACTCTTCATAACAAACTATGTTGGCGAAGTCAACTCTTCGTACATAGTACGAAGTACTATGTCGTATTCAATTTATTAAGAGATTTGACTTCATTTAGATTACACTGTTACAATACGATATTCAGAATCCTATTCACGACACTGCCGCATATCAGCGCTGCTTGCAGTAACGATCTCTGTTGGGGCACGTAGAAAGTGGTACAAACAAGCAAAATTACGCATACATAAATGCACGTTGGATAATATTTTAAAGGGGATAGATAAATAATTCTATGGTAGTCGGTGATAAGGTTGTAGTGGATATCTGAAACAGATCTACGCTCTTACCCGCAGCCCATTTCTCATAAAATTTTCGTTATTGTTTCAGGTGTATCTGTGTCTTGTTATTTTGCTACTTCGGTGTGATTATGATGTTATTTTCCTTAACTTACTCATTAGACTCACGTCTCGACTTGTACAGGTAGTCAAAGCGTGAGTACATTATTCTGAGTACCTTATTCTGAGTACATTATTGTGAGTACATCATTGTGAATACATTATTCTGAGTTACATTATTGTGAGTCCATTATTGTGAGTGCAGTATTGTGAGTACATTATTGTGAATATATTATTCTGAGTACATTATTCCCAGTATATGATTCTGAGTACATTATTCTGAGTACATTATTCCTGCGAAGGCGAAAAAAGTGTATTTTGATTTTTGTATCCGCCAGCACCGCGCGTAAAACCATTCATCGTAAATTGAGAAAAGTGTTGCTTCTGAACCTCCACAATGAGAGTCACAATTTTCGTCCAATCAGACGCCCGCTCCCTTGTGGCGCTAGATTCTCTGCAACGGCGGGTTGCCGTGCGGCAGACTGCGCATGCGTCGAACAAATGATTTAGACTAATGATTGCGTGTAAAGGTTAGAATTTTCTATTCGGTGATAAATATTACTCTGCAGACATTTGTGCACTCTAATACAGGACTAGTTTGGGTACGTGCATGGGTATTTAGGCATTATGCAAAGTTCATGAGCTCTCTTTACCAATCCTAATTAGTTAAGCCTCAACACAGCATGACTAACACTCACTGGAGAATATGGAGACTCCAGGTACGAGGAATCTTTTCTGTGCCTATACGTATATTGTATCTTGCGTAGTAATGCATCTCACAGTGATGTTGGCAGTCTTGGGGTCGATTAACCCCCTTTATGCTATTTCTTTTCCCTTTTATACAATTTCTCTCATACTATTTTATGCTATTATTTCTCTTATTATACCATTTCTCTTTTCTAATGGTGCGTATAAAAAAACGAAGGATTGTGTGGCAGAAGGTAGAATTATTTCCAAAATTTAATTCTAAACATGAAAATTCTGCGTCAACGTCAAACCACAAAACGCGGCAACATGGCAACATGCCACACAGTAACATGCCACACGGCAACATGCCACAAGGCAACATGGCAACATGCCACATGGTAACATGCCACACGGCAACATACATGCCATACGGCAACATGCCACACAGTAACATGCCACACGGCAATATGCCACATGGCAACATGGTAACTTGCCAGATAGCAGCCACAAAACACACTCACTCTCGTCTCCTAAGTGAAGCTGATTGAAAATATAGGCTTATTAGTGGGGAATCTAATCTTGAGTATAAAAAGAAGCACAATTGTTGCTACATAGAACATTTATTGGACATTCAGACAAGTCTGGTTTCGATAAAACTCATCATCAGTGAATGTCATCAGAAACAAAAAAACGATACTTAATAATAATTACAAAAGAAGTAAGACTTGTAAAATACATGTTTCTGATATAAGAGATATAAGATATACATGTTTCTGATTGAAAATATCTTCATTCTGCACTAAGATTAGAAACTTTACTAAGTCCAAGCCAGTTGACAAGCAGTACATCGTTACGATTTCAATGCCTTGTGATTACTGAAGTTCGAGTGATGTGAAGAATGGGAAGTATTATGCTTTGTTTTCCAAGAGAGGCACTCCGTGGTTCCGTGAAAATCCGCCTCCTTAGCGCGGGGATAGAACCCTGACTTCCCAGTCGCGAGTAGAACGCGCTACCAATACGCCATGGGTTTAGTTTATTCCTAAAGAACTGAATTGACCTCAATAACTAGACTATCTCCTGGAAACACTAGAAACGCGTGTAACATGTAAGGCACGGGTGAGGGAAGCGATGTGAGAAGCAGGAAACGAAACCTAATGGACACCGCGCCATCTGGGCTGCGTTACTGAACTAGATGGCTTACGACCAGAGTGACTCGGCACTTTTGAGAGATGAGCTTTAATGAATAACCTTCAATGGAGGAGGATTTGAAGGTGCCAAGTGGGAGTCCGTGTTCATGGTGATCATAACAAATGGTATCAGCAACCGTGAAATTAATGAATTGCGGATGACTGCTATGTTATACGAGTAGATTGAAATTTTTGGCTATCGACGAATATCTTCCGAAGAATATATTTTCGGCGTGGTTTGATCTCATTTCGTCAATGCAGTTCTACCTCAAGGAAATCTTTAGTCACACTGAGATCAAGAAGCGTTTTCAGTGGGGTGAAACAGAAGTTATATCTAGTATAACTAGTGAACGCACCCGCCAAAAATGGCGGGACAAATGATATTAAATACTTGAGATGCCCTCTTATTCACGGTAACTCTGACATGAAATAATGTTTTCAGTATCACTGATACGGACTGCCTTCTGTGACAGTCTGGCTGATTCGGAATAAGGACCCGGGAATTTTCTCCTATCTAAATCCTTAAGAGCACAACAGAAAGACGGACGGACCAAGCAAGCAAGCAACATGGGTTATTATTATATAGTACGCAATTGTCATTATTAGATAGACCCTTCATCCTCGAAGTGGTGCGATCTGGAACTTGGCGATCTTTGGTTTAAAAAAAATTAAGCTTAACTCAGTTCAAATAAATATTGTTGCGATATCGTTCGTCATAACTTTTGAGAATGGGTATGGTAAAAATATTCGCAACTTTTTACTGTACACTTTAAAAATTATGCGGTACATGAACAACAAAAAACCGGAGAAGGAGAATTTTAAAATGGATAAAGTGGATAATTAGGTATTAAAATTAGATGCAGAATGAACAAAATTGTCTCAGGGAGATTCATTTACAATAATTGATTAGCTTAAAAAGGTCACTTCGAAATGTAGAGAAAAGATACCGGGCTAAATATAGGGAGTAAAGATGATTGATTGTACAAGAGTTAGTTAATTGTACAATTTAGCCAACTCCCGCGTAGAATATAAGCATATCAGGACGTAAGTCTTGAATTTGTTAACGGTGAAATACAATATTCAGCAAACTATGAGCCAGTAAGTTGAATTTTCAACGCTATACGGCTGCGCGCTTGAACGAACTATTGAAAAATTATACTTCAATATAATCAGGCCGGCAAAATGGATTATTATTCTGCATTCTGGTGCGAATTTAATTAGAGCTGGCGCCTCGACGTCTAATGCGCTGAAATTCCTCAGCTTCCTCATAGCAAATCCCCAGGCTCTGTTCACGTCGGAGGGAAGCTTAATATATAGTGCTGCTAAGCCCGGCTCATCTTATTTT
This sequence comes from Orchestia grillus, assembly GCA_014899125.1. Lineage (NCBI taxonomy): Eukaryota > Metazoa > Arthropoda > Malacostraca > Amphipoda > Talitridae > Orchestia > Orchestia grillus. The sequence goes on from VOMN01111925.1 coordinate 16,345, forward strand.
GAGTCATTTCAACTTTCAACAAAATTATCCCAACTTATCTCACATTTTCTTGAGTTATCTTAACTTATCTACACTTTCATATCTCAGCTAACCTCAATTTGCCTCAAATATTTCGACGTGTCTCATTTCATCTTGAGTAATTTCAACTGATTTACATTTGTCCCAACTGAGTTCAACGTATATCAATTTGTCTCAACTTAGTTAAACTTATCTCAAGTTCTCTCATCTTATCACAACATATTCTATCATGTCTCAATATGTTTCAATTAATCTCGACTCATTTCACCCTTGCTCAATCTAATTCAGCCCACTTCGACCCTGTATGTCAACTTATCGCCTTTCAACTCAACCAAACTTCATCCGACTGGACACAATTATACTTCAGTAGACTAGACTTGATTTTTCTCTCTGTGTCACTTCGGACGCAAAATAATTCAACAGTCATTACAAGTCATCAATGGACCCCACCTCCCTCGAGAAATAGCCCCAAGACTTTAATTAAAGTTCACTGTCAAATCAGTCGTCTTAGCATCACCTTTTCTCCTAAGTAGCACTCTTGAAGGCCAGAGTGCATTTAGAAAAAAAATTCAAGGTTCAACTTGATTCTTTCGACTCAGCTTGAACACTTTTAACTAGTGTAGCAACGCAGTTAAAGGTCTCCTGAAGTTTAAGTCTGCAAGAAAGCTCGAGTCCACAGCGACAAAGTCAAGCATGCAAGAGGGTCGCTAGCTGTCTTCACTCGGATGTGCCCCGCTGGGAGCGAGTTCAAAAGAACAGGTCACTTAGATCCCCGAGTTTTCCAGTGAAACTCATTTCAATGCGATCAGGCTTTACAAGCACTTTTGGCTCGTTCGATTGAAACCTGAAAGTTTAAGTAAGACTTGAGCTCGTAAACTTCCTCTGCCGTGTTTGCCTTCATCGAATGAGCTGCTCAGTCGTTCCATACTCCACTGATTGTTCTGCATTTAGATCTCTATTCTCCTCAGCCACACCAGCACTCTCTTTGATTAAAAAATTCTACCCATTGAAAATAGAAGAGAATTGAGCACCACATCGACCAGACCAATGGGACGGCCGGCTGCATTCCACTGATAGTCGCACGGCCGTGATCGCAAAACAAATGGAAACCATTAACATGAATAATTGGGGTGGGCTGGCTCTTTATGGCGCGTTGCATCGAACGTAAAGCTTCGATCGCCGCTTTTCTGTGGTTGTATTGAAGGCAATGGTTACATCGTTTTTTATGTGTAGTTGTTTTGAATGCAATGGTTATATAGTTGTTTATGTGTAGTTGTATCGAAGGCAATGGTTACATCGTTTTTTATGTGTAGTTGTATTGAATATAATGGTTACATGGTTGTTTATGTGTAGTTGTATTGAATGCAATAGTTACATCGTTGTTTATGTGTAGTTGTATTCTTGAATATATCTTGAATATATCT
>VOMN01111937.1:0-13099 GCA_014899125.1 Orchestia grillus
CATGACTGTTCCTGAGCCAATGAAAATAAAATATTATAAACCAACCTTTCAAATTAGACTTTTTCCAGCCTCGTCCGACTATGTTATGCTGCTGGGTAACGAATATAAATCAGTTAGTTATCTCGCCACACCATGTAGACCGGTAGCATTTAAATGCCAACAGCTCAGCATGGACTCGTGTACCCTAGAAACCACTTGTTATTTTGTTTGAAAAAAATGTTGAGACCCTAAGAAGGAGTGGTGGAATGCAATGTAGAAGAAGCATTGAACCACAGCGAGGGCAGTTTAGCCAATCTGAGTGATTCTTGAAAGGCTTATTTGATGCAAGGGGGCTCACAAGAAACGCGGTCAGTTTGAGAGCTTGTCGAAGAGGGCATTAAGCATGATATGGTCTGAACTCATCGCAAAGGGGGCTGGGACATTGAATTGGGACCAAAACGTCAGTAGGAGGGTGATGGAATCCTTGAGGCGTCGGCGTGACGAGAGTTCAAAGCGGTATTTAAACTAACGCGAATAGTATTCGCCTGCTCTCAAAATTCATGGGCTCAAACTTTACCGTTTCTGAATATATTGTAGGTAAATCGTAAAGAGAGAAAATGGAAGTATATAGGTAAGAAGAAAAAACTTACACATTGAAAAAGGTAAGTGAAAATAATTGACGAAGCTTGAAATCATAAATTTCGTATTAAGTTTTCTCTTGTTTTTCTTAACGGGATTTCATTTTTTTTACAAGAGAGTAAGACACTGCAAGACTATCAGAACGGGTCGTTGAAGGCTGAAAGCAAAGTACTTGCTACATGTGGAAACAGAGTAAAACGCGATTTGTATATGGGCAAGAAAAATTGAAATAAATAGAATTGGATGGTTGAACAAATGAAAATGGATTAAAGTTGATTTACCCTACGTTGAGTAGAGCTAGAACGGGGTAATTGAAGAAACCTTTTTGTATATCATGCTGGTGGAAAGCCTATTTATTTTGAACAATTACGCACATCGTAATCATCAACTCGACAAAAGTCTGGAGCCACCAACGACGTGGGATGCAACTGTACTGCTCAGCTACTCAAGGCGATGCGACGAACTATGTCAAAACTGGATAACTGCGTGAACTTTATTATGCGCTCTATTCACAGCGACTGAAACAACTTCAAGCCGCACCTAATTGCAATCCACTCCTATACAACTGAGTGCCAAATAATTGCATCAAATTGGCTGAGGCTTAATGTCAATAAAGTAATTTATGGGGCTTTCCCGTGAATTGAAACGGTCATAAGATTGAGAGTTATCAAAGTTGTTGATGTTTTACTTCATGAATTGTATTTGTAACGGGTGGGGAAACCGGCTGGTTGTGTCGTAATCAATTGATTCGGAGTCCTGAAGCTTTTCTTAGGAGTTAGAGGTTTTATACCATGCCAATGTTCATTTTGTTATACACGATCACTCGAATAGGTGTTATTATGATCACTCAAAGTGTCATAAGCCTGATAATTATAAGGTGGAACACTTTAGAGAAACCAACAAGAAGCGAAAGTAAAAGTGCGAGTTATACCTTGAATACCTTGAAAATGTTTGGGCCTATATACCCGGGCCACACTGAGGTGCCGCCGCTTACATAGTAGTAGTGCCGGTTTACATAGTAGTGTCTACAACACCTGTGAGTATCAATTAAATTAATATTAGTTTGTTTGTAATTACTTTCCTCGATTACAGAGGTAAAGTGTAGTATCAAATTTCATAACTCTGAGTGGGAATAGATTGTCATAGCCTTCTGTGCGAGCTTTGATAATGCTGGTGAGATACGTACGCAAAGTAATCAATGGAATAATTACTAAAATTTCCGCGTGAGAAATATTTCTGAAACTCTGATTTGCCATGTTCCTAGCTGTTGATAAGTGTTCAGTATGTTTTACCTTTGTTCACCTTGGGATACTTTTCTAACGAACAGCATCCTCTCATCACATCCACGTGTAATACTATTTCCTGCTACAGTGTCACGAATATTTTTGTTACCATCAAAAGTGCCGTTAATGATTCAAGGTTTTGCAATGACTCAATCTAGAATTTTGTCGTCAGTTACTGCAGTTGTTGATCTACATCTTCCAAAGCTTATGGGAAAGGCAATGCCTTCATTTCCATTTCAAGTTTACTTGAAAATGTTTGATAGGATTTGAACTTGGAGATTGCAAGTGTAATGCTTTGCGATCAAATCATCTCTCGCATTCGGCGAGCCACTTTTGAACAAGATGAGCGGGTGGATGCAAGCATCGTCATTCTAAAACTTTCATCATTTTCTAGAACACAAATGACCAATGAGGGAAGTGAGCAAACTTGGCTGTGAAAGATTTGAAACGATAATCGATGCTACACGGCTATTAATATTGCGCGATAAAAAGATGAGAAGAATCACCGGGCGATTGACCCTCCAGTAACTACAGCGCTGAACAAACATCGGACTAGCTCGTTTTCGATCAAAATTGTTCGCTATTACCCCAATTAAGCCGAATATCCCTGAAAAGACACCATTAGGAAACGTCTTCTTTTTCAACATAACATAGAGAATAGGCTTTAATGGAGTATACAATAGATCACAAGGGCTGAGTGGCAGACCAATGGCCGCAAGTGTGCGCTCTGGCGAGCTCATTGTCTCACATCTCTAGCAGGACGAGCTGATGTGTGGAGGCAACTCTTTAGATTCCATCAATTTCCTTTTTGTTGACCTCGTGTCAATCACCTTAGCTCAGTTTACAATGCATGAAAATCTTCATGAAGAAATAACAATAAAAGTTGGTGAATAAATAGATCTGAATTAAAATCAACAATCAATAGAATTCGTAAAAAAATATTTATGAAGTAAGCGTTCACAAAAATATTTAAGGGCAAACTGTACTGTTTCCAATATTTAGTTAAATCTGAGTACTTTCGATTCTTAGTGTAATTGTAGATTTCACATATGTATGGCACCAACTGAAAAGATAAGAACTCAATTTACTCCTTACTTAATTTCCTCGATACATATCCATCGCATACGAAGCCATCTTGCGAGCATGTGGTTTTTACCCGAAGACTTATTCTCTCCGTGCCGCTGAACTCAGTATCACGCTCTGCTTCATGAACTTTTCTCCGAACTTCGGCTTAGTCACTTAATATTTTATTCCAAATCGTATGAGATGATGCAACGAAACTGCTATAGAGCGCTTCAGAGATTACGATCGGATTCGTTTTCTGTTTACCGACTTTCCTTTGATCGGTGCAAAACCATTCGAACATAAACAAACCGAATTTTACTTTTTATGAGATGCATGGACGGTAATAACTTCTGAATTAACAGCTATAAGATAATCGGCGAAATCTTAACCTAGAATTAACAAAGAACTTTTACAAAAATACATGAAAAAAAATGCGGAGCGTGCGGATGAGATTGACATTACACGTATGGCGCTGCGAGACACGAGTTATGGGAACTCTTGGTACGACGCTCATTTTTCAGCCTTAGGGAAGAAAGGTGGAAAAATCAAATGAGATCGTTTACTTGCTGTATATAGCTACGACCAAGCTAAAAAAACTTAACCAAGCATAAACTAGGATGTATAAATGCATCGAAAATAATATATTTTCAGGTATGTTTACAAATCTTAATTTGCATTAAATTAACAACATAATTTAACATTTGAGCTTGAAATGGTTCTACTTTTAATTTGCTTTGATTATTCTTTTTTACCGATGAGTTTCTTTTCAGTCATGTTTCGAAAACTTAAAAATGTAGACAATGCGATCGAATATGCTTGTAGCAGCATGATTAAACGAGTACGTCCCAACAGTTTCAACATATCGCAACTTTTATTTTTTTGCCAAATAAACGGCAGCGTCGCAAACAGCACAGCGTAATGCGCCTCTAGAAAGGGCAAATATTATTGTTTGGTAGTCCGAATATCGCTTAAACATAATTTTTACAGCTTAGCACGTTTGGCACTCGCAAATGAGCCAAAAATTTCTCGTGTCAACACACAACCTGCTGCCTTGTCAAACCCAGAGAGGAGCATGGTAAACTCTCTAAGCCAATATAAATTATCTCTTATTACCCAACTTCTATAAACGTTTCCTTATGCAAGTTTCATAGCAAATATATTAGGAACATTTTAATAATTAGGGTCTTTGTTTTAGTCAAAATAGCTTTCTCCAGTAGGTGTGTAAGGAGGGTGCTCGTAAGGGGGCATACGATAGGCCATTGGCAATAGGGTTAGATTAGTTAAGTTTGTTTGTCATATGTTCAAAGGGCACTGTTAGGCAACCTCAATTTTAGCTAGGCCTTCGGGGCTTCTATCTTTCTTGCCCAATTTGTTTGTTTCCATTTTCATGCTTTCATCGCTAATGATTCTTTATCTTTTTTCCTCTTTCTTATTAACTTGTTTCTATGCGCAAGGGATCGTGTGTGGGAACACATCTTGTGCGCAAATTCTTCGTTCTCCAAAGTCTGTACTAAACGGTCCCTTTTCTGTAGGTGCGATATAGTCAGAGTTACTACAGTTCTGTTATCCTTGCCAACACTACTACTACTACTTCTGCATATACTGCTACTGCTGCTGCTATTAGAAGGGCGACGTTTGGGTATAACCAGTCCGCGTGGGTCACGTATGGTAGCGCAGGGATGTTATCGAAATATTCAAAAAGAAAGTCTTCGGTGACTTCAAATTTGGATGACTATGAAAATGAGAACAAGCTTTACTCTCTACAATCAATCAAATTTTGAGGTACATTAGCTGCATGTATATGGATCTTGGAAGCCCTATCCGCTTTGAACTTTATCGAATAGTAAAGGAGAGAGCTTCATCTTGTAGTGAGGTACCTTCAGTTTTGAACTTGATATAGACTCAAGCAATTCGTTTGTTTATCTATACAAAGAAATAGATTTCCTTTAAAACCCACGTTTCATCGTCAATGAAGATCAGAGAAGTTTTCATCAGCAGCGTTCCATGCGGGCCCATGCAATCAAGAGTAGACATAATAGTTTTGTTACATCTAAAGTTAAATGGCATTTCAGTTGTCTTAGAAATTCAAGTCGCCATGAATTATTTAAAAATTATAGTTTTTCGGCGAATGGTGAGGCATGGAAGTGCACACAGCAAATAATCTGTCTACACTTCTGTGCCTTTTCATGTACTGATACTGTATGTGCAAAAGCGTCACCATTTTAACACATGAAATCAAATCCTCAACAATAAAGCAGTACGACCATATCCGACTTACTGGAAAGTTATGACTGATATAAGCTTCGAGGACAACAATTGGTCACCTGTTGTTTTTCTAGTTCTATGTAGATATTTTTTAGTATTTTCAATCGGTTTTCAGAGCTGTTACAGAAGTTTAGGTTAAGTGCGAGTACTGAACAAGCACTAATCTTCATTCAAAGTTGGTAAGCTGAATACAGACTTGTTTATTAGTTGCTCCACAACGATGAGACGGAAGCAAGACGTCTCGGAATGTCAAAAAGGAGCTCTATCATTCGGTTAGTCTAAGGGACACCCACTGAAAGAAGAAGTGGAATTCACTGGTGTTTTTTACCGCACTCCTATGCGGGTCTACCAAAAATAATAGAAACAATCTGGTATACACCGTAGTTCAAGGTAAAACTGTGGTCGGAAGAAAATTACAACCGATAAGGATTGCCCTCATTTATCCCGAATCATTTGGCATCAATGGTGGTACTACTGCGAAACGCCATCGATGGATCTTCTCCTTTTCTTTCTTATCAAACTCTTTGTAGGGAACTCCATTCGAGAGATATATGGTGCAGAGTGACTCGTAAACGGCTGCTACCAAAGGACACGTGCATCGGACTGTAGAGGAGTGGAGAAGTGTCATATGGTCAGATATGAACTACATAAAAGTGGGTCCTTTAGATCAGGTATCCGTCAAACTGAACTAGTATGGCCACAGCGAGCTGCTAAATAACCTAGTTTTACCACTAGGGCGATATCTGAATAATGAAAGACAAGTTACTTGCCTTATCAACCGAGACAACAACTGCCGTGTTCAAAGTGCTAGAACTGTCATCAATTGACATAAAATTCAGTCAGGAAACAGGCATTTAGATTGTCAGTTAAGCCCTCAGGCATGAACCCGAGAGAAAATTTGTGGGACCACTTTGAACGACTAGTTAGACGCAGAAACGATCATCAACGTACTCTGGCTGCAGTACGAGGTCAGTTGATACAAGAATGGTTTAGTAGTTTAACATGCTTCAACTCGACCAGGCGTTCTTTAAGACACTTGTAGACTCAAAGCTGCTTAGAATTGCCGCCATTATTCGTGTTCGTGAAGGTCCTAAGCCATAATAGTAGCAAGTGGCTAATTTCTTGTCAATGGAGCTTATGTACAGAGTGAGTCATAAAAAAGTGTTGAGATATTCAAATACTTATTAGTCAGTATGTATAAATCGTAGACATCGGCTTGGAGTCACTTTAAACATTAATTTGTCATCCATTACCAGTTAAATGATGAGTTTGTTCACAGCAGTTTTTTGGGCATAGGTACACAAAAAGAAATCTAGTTTTTTGCTCATTGCGCGAGTGGGCGCTACAGTACTGAAATCATTTGCTGAAACATCGTTGAACATCCAAAATTGAAGAAAAATAAGTATTACGGGTTTTAAAGGAATTGTTTATTACTAATTACATTAAACAATTTTCTTTTTCGGCCCATAGTTATGTTTCGAATCCAATCTCTCGCCAGCGTTCTTTTCAAGACAGTTTTGACACAGGACTCTCATTTCTCAGTTTGGTTTTGAATCATTTCTGGGTTATTGTTAGGTACGTTTACATCACGGGTGATACGGTTACGTAAATGGTGCCAGTTAATTTAAGGTTTTTGGTCGACTTTATTTTTTACCAAAAGAAGAAAGAATCACACAGAGTCAAATCGAGACTGCACGGTGACCGCTCCAACCCATGCCCAACTCCAATGACGCGATCCCAAAAACTTTGCCCAAGCGGTTCTGTAAGCAAATTGTTCTGTGGCATGGAGCTCCGTCTTGTATCCACCACACTCTGTTGAATAGAGAGGTTGAACAGAGGTACAAAGGAAAATTGAAAATATTTTGCAATTTAAATTAATCAATAAGAGTTTTCTAGCACAGAGCGTAACAAATATTTATTTTTGTATCACACGACCAAAATTATTCCTGTGAAAAATAGTTCTCAAATATAAAAAGGTAATTAATTAATGTTTGAAATGAGATCAACCTAAGGTCTCCAACATGAATGCTTACTGGAGTAATAGGTATTTGAAAATCTCGACATACTTTTGCAACTCACCCTATGTAGGGACAATATTTAGAAAAAAATTCAAATTTATGTCGTTCATAGTTCCGAGATGTCTGTACGACCAATTTAAATTGTTCTCTTTCAGATTATCTAAGTTTGTCAATGACAAGCCGTCAGAGGATCGTTCAAAAAACTTGATACCGATATGTTGAAAGGAGCTCTCTGAGAAAACCTCTGCATTTTCTCTATAAACTTGCAGAGCAACTAAACTTGACTACTAACATCTTACTACGCCTAAAGAAAGGCATATAAAAACATTTTAGCGGTTTGCAAACTGACCCCACCCGAAATGATTTTACAGAATATGCAATAGAGTGAAAAATTGTTTGCAAATGCTCTTCAGTGATCTTGATTGGAAAATATTGTTTAATCTTTCATTTTCTCCTAACCCGGCACTTCCTGACAGGTATTTATTTCGAGAGCTACTAAACTATTTGGATAGTCTCTGATTTACATTAAAATAAGAAACTGAAAAGGAGTAGGATACATCCTTTACCTCTCAACTAAAACTTTTGAATGAGACTTTTATAAGCGCGCAGAAAGTTAGAAAGTTAATAAGTCTTTGAAAACCACGTTGACGAATGAATATTTTTCGTGATCATAAGTTCCTTTATTTTCAACATGGATCTTGCAATCAACATTACTTATTTACCCACAAGTTGTACAAGTGAGTCAACTAAGTAATGGGACTGTTGTTTTTTCGTTAACTATTCGAATGAAATTACAGTTCCACATCATCTTCAAAGTAGTTGCCTTCGTAGTCCACACAACGCTGGGGACGGGATTTTCATTCTTGACAACTTTACAGGAACTCAGGTGCTAAAATAGCCTTCAGCTGATCGGTTAAAGCTTTATCTATATATTCTCACATGTTCAAAATGTCATCTCTTGAGCTGAATCTTTAATATTTAGAAAAGGAAGAAGTCAAAAGGATTCAAAGTTAGCGAACAAAGTGGCTGAGGAGCCAACGTTATGTTTTTGCGCACCAAATTCTCGTCAATTGAAATTGTTGTGTGGCAGGGCGCATAGTTGTCATTCGGCACACAATTTTTCATTTCGTTCAGTTTCATATGATTGATTCCTTTCCCGAAAATCTGAGTAAGTTCTTTATACGGCTGCTGGTTTAATCTTCGGCCTTGTAGCATAAATTCTTAACAGACGGACCCCTAACTGTCAAAATGGAAAATTAGCATTTTTGATATTTGATTTGCTCATTCTGACTTTTTTGGTCTTTGGCTATTTGCCACTGTGTTATTTCAGCCTCTGACAGCTACTTCCAAAATCATATGTCAAAATCTAAGTCTTATTCTTAGTGTTAAAGGGGTTCCAGGCAATGGGTATTTTCCAGCCATCTCAAACAGTTGAGTCCTAGCTCATGTCGAAACTCCTTTCAGCCCTGGTAGCTTTTTGTTTCTGCGAAATGTTTCCTCATCCATAATTCCTTGATCAAAATCTGACGAATGATGGCGTGTGTCAATTTCAAATTTCCACGATAATTTTGACAGTCAATCACTGAACAGAACACAAAAGAAAACAGATTTTTTCGACAGTATTATCTGGTCTTGAAGTTGAAGGTTTTCCGATGCAAATTTCATCCTCAATCGAGTCTTGGTCTTTCGAAAATGTGGTAAACGAACCACCTGAAGACCTAAGCCCTTACTGATCAATAATCATCACATCTTTGAATCGTTAATCTTTGGTATTTAGAAAAAGATGCGAAAATGAGCAAAGACCATCTGTGAGTCTTCAACGCATGCACGCCGTTATTCGTCTTGTGGATGACTGAGTAACTCAAGAAGATTAAAATACTGAAAATCTTCAACTTTTGCTATGATAGTGAAGGAAAGTGTTAATAGAACGACGTGCAACCATCTGACGATTAAAACAAGATTCTGTTATAGCTTAGGTTGGCCATCTTTTGTAGAAACTTCTCTAATCGTCAAAAAAAGACCCCAAATTCTCCAAGAAATTATTCGTCTATGTGTCGCAAAAATGGTATGACGGTAACTGTAAATCGCTGGCATCAGGTTTTTTATAATATATAACTCCCATGCAGCTCGATGTTTTTAGTAGTGGCGTTAGCAACACTTCGAAAAGTTGGGAGTGAATGAACCATAGGCACCTACTTCTCTTGATTTGAGTCCAATAGACGTACTAACTTTGCCCATTTTAGAAAATGTGATGAGCCCTAATTATTTTACACCACAATTTAATTGCATTGCATCTCTCCTTGGTTCAAAATTTATTATAGAAAAACATTAAGCCTTTCACTATACATGAGACCAGATGAAAGTTATCCTTAGACTTAGTAAGCTTTGTCAGCCATGGAAAGTATGTATTTCAAAAATAACAAGAAAATTGTGAATTCCATCTTTATTTCGTTCAAATCAAATTCCTACAACAAAGCTGCTCATTGAGATCGTTCATCACTAAACCATTTCAGCACCACACTGCGAACGCATGAGAGCATAAATCGAGAATTGAATTCCTGAAATTCTACTACATAAAGCAATTTAAAGGGGTTCATCGAACACAGGGATCAATAACTCATTACGAAATGATTGGAAATAATTTAGAATTTCGTGGGAAATTTAATTAGTTTTCACACGGGAGGTAAGTAAATTTCTGTGAAGTGTCTTTCCAACCTAAACTGCTACGCAGAGCAACGTGCTCCTATTTTGACCAAGAGTTAAAATTTCCTCGTATATTTCAGCCATGACTTACGAGTTGGTAACCTCTATACCAACACAAAATGTGAGTATAGAAACAACTCATTGAGGAAACATGGAAGCGTCGTTACGCCCCGGTCATTCGCTACAAAAACATATTAAAAACTGGCAATATAGAAAAGATCGAACCATATAAACATTCTGATCGACTACCTATAATGCCCTCGAAAATTCTATAAGTGGTAACCGTTGTGTTAGAATCTATAAAGAAGGCATAAAAATCGAAAAACTTGTAAAGATAGCGGTTGTTAGTGATTAGGTAGAGTATATTTCTACCTATTATACGAAGGACTACTATTTTGACTACACTGCCAACCTGATATATAATGACTACGCTTTCAACCTGAAATATAACGACTACGTTGTAAACCTGAAATGTATTGACTACACTGTCAACCTGAAATATAATGACTACGNAACCTGAAATGTAATGACTACACTGTCAACCTGAAATATAATGACTACGCTGTCAACCTGAAATATATTGACTACGCTGTCAACTTGAAATATAATGACTACGCTGTCAACCTGGAATATAGTGACTACGCTGTCACCTTGAAATATAATGACCACTGTCAACCTGAAATATAATGGCTACGCTGTCAACCCGAAATATAGTGATTATACTGTCAACCTGAAATACAATGACTACGCTGTCAACCTGATGTACAGTATGTCCCACAAAAACCCGAACCGAGTATTTTTTTTCTCCGTATTGGTAATACCATCATAAGAATACCATAAGCGCTTCATTTTTAGCAAAATAATCCTTCAAAAAGAGGGTTCGGTTATTTGTGGGACATACTGTATAATGACAACACTTTCAACCTGAAATATGATGACAACTCTGTCAACCTGATATATAATGACAACACTGTCAACCTGATGTATAATGACAACACTGTCATTATACATGTTAACCTAAATATAATTGAATGCCTGAAAAGTTTATCGGCGTTATAATTGTATACTCTGAATTGTTCAAGCTGTTATTAATGACATAATAGTATATGTAAGAAAATGGGAGAAATATTGTGAATAGTGTTTATAAGCATGAGAAAAAACTTCAGACGACATATAACTGATTTTTATCAGTACAGCTATTTTACATTCTAGCTGATCCAATTTCGTAATTGATTTTGATGGCATACATATGTCCTTGGAATGTTCAAGCAATGGTAGGTTTTAATGAAACCACAGTTAGTGAGTTTAATTCATCTATCAGAATATTGCCAGTAGTTCATGAACAGTTTTTGTACGTACTTGCGCTCTATAAGATTATTTCCTATAGAATACTTCTTCCGTTTAGGTTTGTCTAATAGTTTAGCCATGTAGATTTTCTCGAAGGTAGTTATGGCTTTGCAGGTATGGTACATAATTTGATTCAAATTTTTATAAAAACTACACATTGCCCGGACGGGAGAACGGACTCAAATACTCGGATTATCTAAAGTTCAGAACACAAAATAGCTATCGTACAAGAAACTGTCGTTAGTAGTGAGAAACGGCTTTATTTCTACCTAAACAATTTTGTCAAAATTTTGAATCCTGCTTGAAAGTTTAGGAAGTTTCGAGATTGGTTGATTTTGCCGAACTTTAAGTTCCGTTCTACATTCCGCTGTTCCGTATTTGTGAGATGAGTGATCAAGTTCTTGCTAAATTAACAATGTTGTAGCAAAAAGTAACTAAATTATCATGAGCTTAACACGTTTACTACGTATGAATTTTTGTACCCAACTGTTCCATAGAGAGTGAGCCGAATTTGAATCCGGCGACACTCACGTGCTTCGAAGTTGGACATGCTTTTCATTTTTGGCCTTCCTTTTTACTAGGATTTTTGGCATTGGTTTATTTTAACAATTCAAATTTGTGGGTTTTTTGTAACCGTAAACAAAATGAGTGTTGGGCCACAAATTAACCATTACACAGCAGCGGTTGGTTGGTGCGGTCTGGTGGCCCAATGTGTAGGCAACGTATTAGGATAAATATAATTTAAATCTTCAAAAAGTTATGTTAAAAACTACCAATTGAAACCTTTCTTGTATTTAGAAATCGATTACGAATATTGTAGTTAAATCTATTCAGAGGTAATAAGAGGGAGTAATGAAATTATTTTCATCTAAATATGTATGCACTATAAAATCCAATACAGATTCCGCTGGGTCTCATCGTAGGAAAAGTTAGGGGATCTTTTATTGCATTTGCGTAGAGCAACAGCGTCTACCTACACCCCACCTCACCGCTTTGCCAAGCCGTATTTTCTTCAATAAGCTCAATGCGCTCTGGGAGGAATGAGCTAGCTGACCTTCCCCTTCAGTGCTACCAATTTTGCAGTGCCTCGCAATTTGCCGCCTGTTTTGAACTCCGAGTGGTCAGCTGAACTAAGCCTTCAATGGAAGAGAAAAGCAGCGCCCTTATCTTATTAGAACTAGGCATTTCCGTGACACGCATAGCTACAGACCTGAAAGTCACTAAGATTGCATTTTAGAACACTACGGCAGCTTAACCTACCTTTGATAATTCATCATATCACTTGATAGGATGCAAAGTTAAAAAGACCAAAATAATAAAATCGTAGACTGAACAACGTGTATTGAAAAAATAAAGTGAAGATCTGAGGACTTAGAATCTGCTCTTATAACAGCACATGTACCAGTAGGCGAGGATTTATTTTTTAACATCTGAGTTTGACTGCCTATTGATGAATTAAGATGCAACTGCCTGTTCGCGTACAGATGCTGCTTCTTCAATGTCTTTATAGCTCGCGTTTAAACTTAAATGCTGCTAGCCATTTCAATTTGCATTTCTTTTGACCATATAGACCTATGTTTCATCATCTGAGGGATTTGTATCAGGCCTTTCGGGGGACCAAACTATCAGCAGCCTATTTTTCCACTCATTTTTACCACCCATTGATTGATGGAAGCAAATTTAAGAAAAATGTCAGGCTGGAAAGAAAAAAAAATCCGTATTGAAAGAGTTAGCACATCCTCCCACAATATAATAAAGGGTGGTCAAATTGTAAGGGCCGATTTTGAATGTGAACCACAC
>VOMN01111941.1:0-11216 GCA_014899125.1 Orchestia grillus
GTTGCAACATGAGTATTAAAGTACATTTTTTGCATAGCCATCGTATCAACTTTCCGGAAAATCTCGGTGATTTTAGTGACGAGCTAGGTGAACGATTTCACTAAGATTTGAACGTTATGGAAGAACGTTATCAGGGTAGATGGGATGTGAATATGATGGCTGACTATTGTTGGAACAGTCCTCAAGTTGAGCACTCCAGGAAAAGCTACAAACGTAAATTTTTACCTTAGCCTACTCACAATTATTGCCGTGTCCTTTGTATACACTTACTGTTAAATAAACATTTTATTCGTGCCCATTTCTTTCATTTTTCATTGTATTTTAATTGCAACTTTCATAAAACAAGCACTGTTACTGTTTTGTACAGTATTTTTCATATTTTTTAAGAAAACGAAAATAGTTTTTAAACTTGACGTGATAGAGAAAAACTGAAACCATTTGTGCATTCAGCACCCAAAAACTACTTAATAACAACTGTCAAACCTAACTCAACAAAAAGTGTGATACCCAGTGTTATTATTTGCATATTTTAAAGTACGCTGAAAAATGTGTTCATATCCGAAAGGTCTTTGTTAATTTTTATAATCCGTCGATTCAGTTTTGTGTTGCAAATTCTCATCTTGCAATCTAGCGTTACTATTCAAATAAGACCAATTTTAATAACTAATTGAATTATCAGAGGAATTATGATGTTACACAAATATGTCGAATAGATGTAAGTCGATTTCATTCNCCAATAGTGATCGTAAACATTCACAAATAATATTGCCAATTGCTTGTGCACAAAACAACTTAAAGTAACATGTTGCAACTCGAAAGATAAATTATTTAACTATTTTTTAACTTCTGCATAACTCAAACTTAGTGTATTTTCACTAATGGAATAATTAAAGAAAGTTATTTTCCAACGAAACCCTTGACGCTGATGCGGCTCACTTGCCATTGCCACCAACTTTACGTTTCGTCACCTTTCGAAGCTAATACTGGTTGTTAATTAAACGGAAGTTGTAACTGAATTGTAATGCATGGACTCGTGAATTTAATTGGCTGTTCTCAGGCAAACCAATCCCAATCCGCGTCCATTCAGCGGCGACACTACTGTATTATTGGTTCCCGTAACTGCACGGTTGCCATTCCACTAGTTGCAGCATGAGGAAGTCTGCATTTACTGGCGCCGCCAGCGTCTTAGCACTTGTTCGTCAATAAGTCTCTGCCGATGCCAAATTATCGACGAATCGTAGACTCAGCGAAAGCATTTCGGCGGTGAACGAAGAAATGCTTGGATGTATCGGGTTTTGATGCCTTGTTAACGTTAAATGATTGACAGTCGTAGTGCTGTAAGGGAAATCGACGCTCATAGTGGGCTTGTACATTTTTGTATATTTTTCAGTATCGGAAAGTATGAAATTCACGTGTCTTTTATTTCTGGGTGGGAGCTTTTTTGCTGTTATGCATTAGTAATAATTTTGGGCTACTATCAATTGCTTCTGTAAGCTACGACGTTTGAAGCTTGTAGTAAAGCATTTCAATAATTTTTTTGCATTTCCTAATAGTTTAAAATAAAACTTTTTGATCAATGCCTTTTCCCATGACTTTTCAAAACTTAATTACACAATAGCCATCGACTTTCAATGTGCATTAAAGATTAGGTCGAGTTTCTCTTGAAATTATTGTTCTTCGAATAGGCTTCTTGCAAATTTTCTATTTCCAAATGTAGACGTGCTTGATCAAATCGTCCTACTGTTCATTTGTAAAGAATACTTACCTTTAAGTGTGGGCGAAAGTCCAACGCTCTTTCATTCCACGTAATAAGTAATCCTACATTTATGCTTTTTTCGACTGACTTATTTTTCAGAATTTCCTTGCTAAGTCTTTACGTGACATTCTTGTTTCGCCTCTCACGCCCCGATGGTAAATACAGATGCAACTTCGCGTATCGTATCTATCTGTTCTTTTTAGGCGAGCTGCGAACAGTCTGTGTGTTTGTCTTTCATTTAGATCTCCTCCGATAGAGTCACAAAGAATTCGCCCGAATGTTGCAAATTGAAGCAGGCAATCATCTCCCCCGCGCTAGAGGCGAGCATCGACAGCCTCGAACTTTGTGTCTCAACGGTGTACAATCTTCGTGAGATTAGAAATTTTTGCACCTATGTTTTCAGTCACGGGCTATTCTACTTATAATTTGGCGTTTAAAAGACGTGAAAGAGTCTACGTGAGTAATATTTTGGTTGTGTTTTTGCCATTGTATGTTCTAAAAGATTACGAAATAATTTGGATTCCTCAGGGAACATAGAATAGGCAATAGAGTAAGGATAGTTAAAGTTTGTCTACCCTATGCTATACGCACGAGCAGGCAACCCCAGGGGGACACTGCTAGGTTACCTCAGCTATAGATGGTCTTCGAGACTTCTATCTCTCGTGACCACTTTGCTAGTTCCAATTTCATACCTTCGCTTTCTCTTGTTTGTATTTTCACCCTCTTCTTACTTACTTGCTGTTTCTATGCATGGGGAATCCCGTGTGGGGACACACCTGTGCATAGATTCCACGCTTTCTACAGTTCATACTAAATGAGTCATTCTCTTTACTCTCTAGACAACATTTCATGTGGATAGGGGGCCTTAATCTAAGCAATCGATCAATTCGAAGCTACTTAAGAAAATAACAGTTACGCTACTAGAAATGAGCGTGCATTATCGAGCGTGCTGGAGCTGCAAAATGAACAGAGAACGTATCCTCAGAAAAGTATCGGTTACTTGCTAGACAAAACGTGTGAGAATTAGTCATGTCATAGATCCAATATAGTGTTATTTAACATACACACTTAACACATCCAATAGATCCGAAGCTATCTTAGAGCGTTGGAAATCGGTAGCAAATCACCTGGCGCTCGACTCGCTCTCGAGGTTTGGATGCGCAGTTGCAGCTGTTGTTCCCGATTAAATTGAGAGACTGGAGTCTCTCGTCGACGCAAACCCTCCAGTCATTTTAAGTTTTATCGAACTCACAGGAAAGGCTTCGTCGTATTTCGAAACAATAATTGAAGAACTGCAGCTAGAGCTCGTTCGCTGAGTTCGAGTGGACTCGCGCTCGAAGGATGAGAGGTGCAGCGACGACGGGAAGTCTTTGACATCATGTGCATGTCAAATGATAGTAAGAAGAGATTTAAATGGAACAGCATTCAAGAAATTTTGTGCTTGAAAAATGCCAAACAATATTCTTGACGTATAGAGTTGTAAAATTCGTCCATAGACGCTAAGTAGTCAAAGCCAAAATAGCTCTGAATGCCGCGAACGCGGGAAGAACTTTGCATAGGTTTATTGATATCGAGCTCGAACAAAAAATATTCAAATACATCTACTCAGACGCGCTTTAAAAAGATAAATACTAAAAGCGGATGATATGTAAAGGTCTTCGTACATTAGCTCATAAATGAACAAATTATTTCTGATTGCTTAGCATTGCTTAATTGTGATGTAGACGCGCCTACGTATTTACCCTATTGAGCATGCTTTTCCAGTTCCATCTAAGTAGATGATTTCCATTCATCTTCTTGAACTACGTTCACCTGTATAACGAGTATCGGTCTATTATCCTTGCAATAAATAATTCCATATATTAATGCTTCAGTTCTGCTCGAGCTAAAATTGGACGTGCGAAATTCAATTTACATTTTATCGTAACCGAAAAGTTTATCATGCTCTTCGAAAACCCGTCTCATACTCGTACTGACTTTACAGCGGTCTTCTTTATTTTAAAATAACATTTTTTTTGAAGTACGCAAAATCGTGAAACATTGTTCATAGTTGAGTAAAATTTCAATTTGGGCAGGAGCGGACCATTGCAGCTATGAAACCGCTTTGTGAACCCTGAAATTCGCGGCAAATTTATACGAGAGCTCCGCAGAAGCTCATAAGCGTCAACTTCTGAGGCAAGATGAGAGTATAAGTATTTAATGATCTATTAAAGACTACTTAGGCAAAGGCATTTTTGATGGACCGTCTTTAGGGATAATTAGTGGGAACAAAGCTGACTTAATCGAGACGTGTAGTGCGCGGAAAGAGGCTAAAGAAGTTAGAATCGTTTAGTTATGTGACGATAGATTCAAAACAGACTTGATTTTCCTTTCAATTAAGAATAAATGAAGTAGAAGTAGGAGAAATGTTGTGATGGAAGTAAAATTTGATGCTTCGCTGATAATTCTTAATTTCTCAATTTCAAACAGTTGTTCAGTTGCTGATGTAACATGTGCTGAACATTCGTGTTTATAAAAATAGTACTGCGATCACTGAGGGTTCGATCAAAGAATACAGTTTTGTATTGATTTTTATAATGCTGCATCATGGCTTTGGTAGCAGATACAGTGCCAATAAAAAATGTGTTTGAACGATAATGCACTAATTTCCTCGAGTAACGGAAATAGATCTTGTCGTGAGCTGCATAGAACTTGAAAAAATTACTCGATGATGTATACAAAATAAAAAAAGAGAAACTGATTTAGTGCATTTTTAAATAAACGAATACTTATTTGACTAGCATATATTTGCTCCTAAGTTTTTCATGACTGCTGATTTTTATTTAAAACGAACTTTAAAACAGACTTCAGATCGATATTCCGACACCGAAGAGATAAGACTCGTGTAAAAAGATATGGGCCTTTTCTTGCGTTGCTTGAGGCTCTTAACTCAAATAAACTGGCATTCTTTTCGAAAAATTATTATCTAACAAATTGCGAGTTTAGCATTGCCTTGCTTACAGTCACGAAGCAATGACGCACTTTCACAAGTCCTGCTGTTGTAGAAGCTTTCAGATGTTCTTCCCAAGTTTCATGGCTTTCCTTGTTTTTATGAAGCTGTAAAAATTGGTTATCTCAATTTACTGAGGAGTGCAAAATATGAACATTTGTTTCTTGTGGTTAGCTATGTATGAAAAATGAATGCAAATGAATTGAACAGTAACTTTTCATATCCCTGCGCTTATAAATAACCAGGTTGCATGTAAAAACATTTTTTATTACGCCTTTAAAAAACGGAAGGTCAAATGGGGTGTTATCTGTACCATATTCGAGTCATGTTGTTCCATAAAGAGATATTATTCTCATTTGTTACCGTAATCGTTAATTAGTTTCAAGTTCATGCTGACGGAGCTGTTGTCGTAAAATATATTCCTGAACCTTATAATACGTGCCACGTGGAAACCTAAAAAAGTCATTATAATAAAATATCCATAGCCTTTTAATCAGAGTCATGTTGATACTCGAAGAGCCATTGTCCGGGCCTCCGACCTTCTTGAGCTTGATGAAGATCACTCAATCTAACGAACTGACAATGTGAGCAGCGCTGAAGAAGCGACATCTTTTGTAACGCCCTAATATCGAACTGAGGTCCTCAATACCGTCTTTTTTCTCCCGAGTCTCTTCTGCTAACAATAGGCTTCTGAAAATTCCTTCAAAGCTGCGCAATATTTGACAGGGTGGGAAAGAACAAGCAATCTCTACGGCAGTGACGTTTAAAACCCAAGTAAAATGACTCCTAGGTTCCCACCCCCTCCTCCCACCCCTTCCCGTATGATTTTATTTTTATTAGAGGTACACTGAATCTTGGAACCGGATGAAAAAGATACTTGCTCATAAGTTCAATTCATATGGGAATGAATTAATCTCTGATTGGATCAATGTGAGATAGGTGTCGTACCTTCACCACGAGTAAAACATTTTCGAGGATGTTATTTTCCGTTTAGTGAACTTCAACTCACGTGTTGAAGTTTAATTCACGCCCTACGGAATTCTCATTTAACTTTCGAAATAGTAATCTATTTTTCATTGTATTTGTTTTTCTTTACTCAACGGCTTGAATCAAAGCAAAAACTGCATAGCTAGAGTTTTTTTGTAAAATGCTTACGGTTTCTAGGCGTGAAACATTGTCCGTCAAGCATCTTGAGTTGATGTATTGAAGAATGAATCTTCGTTCGTGAATCATGTTTTGGGCTAGAAGCCGGACGGTACTGAACGTAATCTTGCTATTCTTATTTTCCAACTGATTTCAACTTAGTTTCAAGGAACACCTTAATTATCAAATTCATTCAAGGTTGTAAGACCGTCGGATTTTTGGAGTCTTTGAAGTGAACGTGCTTTTTCTATAAAGTACAATTTTCCTAATGTTTCGAAAACTTCTCCGAAAATTCTTCTAGCAAAATCGTAAAGATTACCGACATGTGAAGCTTAAAGCTACGAGATTCACCTATCCGTAGCGCAGTGTCCCGTAAGCTCCCCTGTCTCATTTCTTCCGATTGGACACTTGTTTGATAAGAAAGGAAGTAACATTTGCTCACAAATACACTTATTTGACTGACTCAAACGCTATTTTAATTCTGAAAAGTCATTACGGCCCTCAAAACGTTTTATGAACGATTCTACATAACCCTGTGAAGAACTTGCCCGTTTATTCGTGGTATCTTTAGTAGCTAAAATATGAAAATCGGCCGACGAAATTTGAACGTACCTTTGATTTCATTTTTATTTGGCCCGTTGTTTGTCAATGAGCTCCTGCTATAGCATATGCAATAATTTATTGCTGCACTTACTAAATACGGGAAATATGGAAAAAATTAAAACAGTATTTTAATTTGCAAGCGAATTATCAAAGAGTATACTTCGAAAACCTATATTTGAAGTAGCAATAAGTGGAATTCAAATAAGTACAAAATTACACCGCACCATCAAATGAACAGACGCTGTATGTCATAAATTCAAACTTCATTTTTTTTGTCATGATCATATAATTTATTTGATCTGTTGTGCGTAAATGTTTTTTTATTCGAAAGAGAGCTTTGCGCTATCTCTTTTAGGCATGGCCCTGGACGACTTAGAACCAAATCTTTTTCCGACATATTTTATTCGCCGCGTCAAGCTTGGCGCCACCCCGGCGCTAGGGAATTGCTTTCTTTCTGTGAGAATTGCGTGATCTTAGAATTCCAGTGAACATTGCGATGGTGAAATTTGACGGCGTTCTCTCGCTTCTTCACCTGTCTGTGAAAACAAGGGTTGTCAGCGGAAATGTTGTCGCTTCTAAACTGGAGTCTTTAAGATGTCTCAATTGCTTAAACGAATGTCATTAAGCTTACAGTTACGAGAAAAATGTAGCATTCGTGATAAAAAAGTTCATTATGGAGTTATTCATTTTATCTAATGGATTGGGGAAGTGGTCGTTTCAGAGAGAATTATGGTACCCATGAAAAAGTTTTCGGCATTCTTGATTTCGAATTGTGGTGTCATTGCGAAACAGGCGAGAAAAAAACTCACGGGCACAACTTGGTTTTTATTAGAAATGCACTGAGGTTGTGCATGAGAGTGAGTTGTGAAACGCTTGGCTTGCCAGGTCCTGGTGCTCCGTCGGCATCGTACGACATATGCTTCACATACTGGATGGATGCTAATGGTGAAATCTATACATATGTATAATACTACATCTTCTTTCGTGTGTTCCGCTTTCCATTAAATAGAAGGAAAATTCTCAGCACATTTCTCGTCAAATGAAAGCTTTCAAAATATACGTGTTTTAAACGAGTCGTATTTAATATGTGAGAGTCGCCTGATCCTATGGTAAGAACTGGACAGAAAAAATCACCAGAAGAGCAGCAAGGGAAGGAAGACGATTAGGTAGATAGGAACGCTGAGCTGAAGAAAATTAAATATTCTAAACCGAAACAGTGGAAGAATGCAGCAGCCAAAAAGACACGCGACAGTCGAAAATAGAGAATGTTCTCATGGAAAAAGAAGTTAGACATTGAGAAAAGAAGTCACATGAGTGAAAACGATGAAATTGCAGGTCCCGTAAATGCAAAGAATTGAGACAATGAAGGAACTTGCTGATAAACGTGATCTCCAGCTATTTTGTCTGCTTTGTCTAAACTACTTGCTGAAAGTAAGGGAATATTTATGAAATATGAAAAAAATTGAGTGATTGAAAAAAACTGGCAATAATAATTGTGAAATGGTCAAATGTTCTTTCCATCTAGCTCATTTCGTCAGAAACATCTCGTGTTAAAATTTCCGACTCTTTTACTACCGTGGGATGGTACTGTAGCCTACGAAGAGTTATTCTGTGCCGAGAGCATTCTTCAAAAAAGCCTGGTGTAATCCTGCTTTTCTTCAATTTGCGCACAACTCACTACAATTTTTCACTACCGTAGACGTAGGTCAAAAATTAATCGTTAATCACTAATTAAAAATCTCTAATTACTTAGGATGGAAGTACTAAGTCAAGGTTAGTATCAATAGGTTAAAATTTTTAAAAAATTCCCCCGTTTAATTAACGTAGTAGTGTTCAATTATCCTAAAGCCTGTGAACGATGTAAATAATTTTTTTTTAATTGGTTGTGTCAATCACGTGGTGTTCTACATCAACACTAGCAGGCAGTCATATTTAGAAATCATTTCCCTATTCCAAATTTATAGAACATTGGCGGAAAATTATGTATTTGCCCGCAATTGTGATCTTCTTCCACGATCACAATAGGAACATTTGTCTCCTGAAAGTTTATTCTCTCTTGATCATGTAAATTAATCTGACCACTAATATTGACGCATTAATTACTAGTACAGCACCACAGCAATGTGGTTTCAGTGAATGAGAACTATTTCATGCCTGTTTTTTTTCGGTCGGCACCAGTGGTCCGAAGAGGCGCATGGTACCGTATTTTTCCGGTCGGCACCAGTGGTCCGAAGAGGCGTATGGTACCGTATTTTTCCGGTCGGCACCAGTGGACCGAAGAGGCGTATGGTACCGTATTTTTCCGGTCGGCACCAGTGGACCGAAAAGGCGCATGGGACCGTATTTTGAACAAACGAGTGAAGAAAGAAAGAGCACAACGACCGTGAGATTTGCGTACTTAAATATCGAGCCTCTCTAAAATAGGATTTTTTGATCTCGTTGTGGAACAAATCCGGGGTAAATTTTGTCTTCCACTTTGAATTGAAATTTCAATATTAAGGAACTTAAATCATGAAGTTAAGAGTACATTTATATTCACTAAGCTTCCTGGCTTCCATTTGCGCAGGTGTATTGTAATGTAATTGACATAAATTTTCCAGTTGAGCAACAATATAATTAAATGTTAGTCTCTAAAACGTACCCCATTAATCACTGTGGGTACGCACAGCAACTTTATTTTGTCGTTCAACTTCATTAGCTTCCGTAAATAATAAAAGTACATGGCAGGAACTGATCGATTTCTTATATACCGGCTAATATATTTAAATCAAATAAATTCTTCACTTACCTTACCATAGTTTCTCGAATTAATTTCTCAGGCTTGATGAGGGTGAAGAATTGCATAGCTACAATTTATGGTGAGCCAACAAAATCTTCCAAAGAAAAACGTGCGTCAAAAATTTCAAATGAAATATAATCGTATTACACCGCAAGAACCACTTGTATCGTACTGACTAAATTAGTTGGCATAATTTCCTGATAAATTTAATACCATTATAGTTTTCATTCATTTTTCTTATTTATTCGAACCTAAGACCAATTAAATCAATCGCACTATTAAGTGCGGCTATGCTTCTTCATTAATTGCAGTTCGTGGAAAAAACAAGGCAACATGTTAATAAAATTGTGTTAGTATACTGAAGAATGGTGAATTTGCCTCCAAACATTTCACTGATATATTGCTTTCAACTCGTCTCAATAAAAGCAGTTTTGCTGAGATTGGACGTTCTGCATTCCCTTTGATGGAACAATACGGCATGATGGATGAGGACTTTTGACTCACTTGGGTTTGAATTCTTTCGCTGCACTAAGACACAAGTATGAACGAGGATTTCCTTACCAATGTAAGTGAGAGACGAACACCAATTTCTGAGTTTACTTGAAGAAACGCCTGATCACATTAAGTACTCTCCAACAGTTAATGTGAATCAGTCTCAAAGGTATCTGTAAATAGAGAGTATAAGCTGAAATGTCTCCATTAGGTATCACAAGCAAAAAGTTTCTTATTTACAATTTAGATGTTTTTTCACCCAGTATGAAGCGAAGTAATCACGTTCAGGCGTTATTGCTAGGGTTTAAAATGATCAATCTTAGACCGATGTAGATCAGAATTTATATTTTTTATCTAAATCACCGTCTTTTAAGCCGTTGGTATTCCAACAGAACAAATAGCAGAGCACTGTCTTTCTTGGCTATTCATCACGTGAAAGCCGGTTGTGATTGTTGCACAGGATATCAGATGTTGGTCTAAATTTTTACTTAACCTGAACTATATATTCTCCCAAACTTGAAATGATTAAACTCAGAAGCGAGTGACCCTTTGCCTAATGTTGTCATTTCATTTCACCCAACTTACGACGCAGCAAAACTGGTGAGTAAGATGCAATGTCGTCAAAAGCGCAAGAGCTTTTACGGTTGCTCAACGAAGGTAATTTTACTCTAAATTACAGGTGACAGAAATTGGAGACGGCGTTTTGAAGGGACGGCTAGAGCTCAAATAAATTGAAAGCTCTTCTGTGCTGTCTGAGCTAAAATAAAATATTTTACAGGCTAAGAAAACGAGGCCAAATAGGTCTCAGAATATTTTCTAGACTGAAAATATCTCGATTAAAATCGGTTGTGGATATTCTAAGCTCAATTAGTTCTAAATGTTTCAGACGTAGCGAAGGAACAGAAATATGGGACCAGTAATTAGAAGATTTACTATTACACCTAAGCTTCATTTTCATGGGATTTGCAAGTACTGTATTTTGGGACAAAACGTTTCACAATTTCAAAAGTTTCAGACGTAGCAAAGAAACAGTAATATGGGACCTGTAATTAGAAGATTTACTCTTACAGCCAAGTTTCATTTTCATGTGATTTGCAAGTACTGTATTTTGGGACAAAACGTTCCACAATTTCAAAAGTTCTACAGAATAGAAAAAATAAAAATCGTACTGTATGTAGAAGAGATTAGTACACAACAGGAAAATAAATTTCTTGCCAATAACGGAACATGAAAAACACATCTTTGAAAATTTCTGTAGATTCAAAGAATATCTAATTATGAACATAGAACTATTTAATAATGGACATGTTCTTGACTCATTTTCATTGACACGTATTTTTACATAGCTAGAAATAATGGACGAGAACGCCAAGGTAAATCTTTTGACTAAACTGGTGCAGCAAATAAGTTTTACCGATCACTGGGGAACACTCATTTTGTTGCATTAAGAGAAA
>VOMN01111946.1:0-12661 GCA_014899125.1 Orchestia grillus
ACCCAACGGTAAAACGTGTTGGAATTAATAAAGGTTCTTGATGCAACGTTTGCTTAAGTTTTTTATATCCAGTTGTGGTCTTTGTAGCAGTTTTACGGTATTTCCTAAGCGAAGAGACCTTTACTTCAAGAATGATATTCAACGGTATTCGACAAAATGGGCCAAGCAGGTCAGGAGTCCTATCACTAAATGGCCACGAGGAAATGTAGGCTTCGATAGGGCTATTATTTACTGTTCATACGTTATTAATGGATCAATGGCTTGTTTTTTTATACCTGAAAGAAATTGGACCAGTGTAGCAGAATATGTCAATAATGTAAAGAATGTCTAATTCTACCGAATCATCTGTCTTCACAATGAAGCTCATGTTATTTGGGTACTTTTAAATGTGTTTAAATTTCTAGTGAATAGAAACTGTTCAAGTATGTAACTATTTCGATTACACAAAATCAGCATATAACACTGTTTCGTAGGCTGTAATATACATTTCGTCCAGAATTTTGAAACATGAAAAATTATTTTCAACGCTAGATAGTATGACGTGTAGAAATTGTGCAAAACCTCTCCTGCACTAAGAGCTATATAAAGTGAGCTTAGGATACGTAAACAAAAAGTCTAACTGGAAAACATTAGATTTTATATTGAAATGATTAGATTTTTTAGCCAAAATAAAGGCTCCATCTGGTGTTGGTCTTCATACCAAGTTCAAGTTTGTCATGGGAGCAGCTAGCTTGTGCATGAGCTAGCTATAGAGGCTTGATGAAGTAAAGCTCACATACATTGAAGTGGGGATTCATACGCCATTCATGTACAGTGTGGCAATTTTTGAGAGATTTTATTTGCCACAATTAAGGCTTTGATAGATATCATCCCTCCCATCAAGTTAAAGTTGGCAGTGTTTATGGCCCAACCATGTAAGTTAGTAAATGGCATAGGTGGTGGTGTCAACTCCCAGCCCAATCATTAGAAAGAGATTTAGAGTTATTAGTTAATATTTACTTAACTGCAGCTGACTGCACAGAGCATCCTATTCATCCTACAGCCTTTACATAAGTGTCATTGGAAAGGTTTTTTGATGAGTGGTGGAAATTAATTTTTAAGAGCTTCTTTTATGACACTGCTGGATACATAAATTTAGAAATGAAGCGACAAAAAAAATTCATAAAAACATTGTTTGAATTAGGGTTGCAGACATAGAAGGCATAAGGTTGTTAGGGGAGCGGTGTACTAAGCTGTGCCACTACCTCAAACACTCGGTAACCTAAAGTCCCAGTAAGGCCAGTATAGTACTAGCATCAGGAGAGAGGAAATGGAGATATAGCAGACAAACAGACTTCAACTCCTAGAAATCCAAATTTCACAACTCCAGCTCCTAGAATTTCAAATATTTCAACTTTGACTTAGAGAATTTCAGAAGTTCTAATTCAGATTTCTAGAATCTAGAATATTGTAATGTCTGACACCTTACTAGCCCAATTGTATAATAATAGCAGCCCAGTGTTGCCTGGTCCTTTTGTTCGTCCATTATTAATCGCAAGACTGTTGGACAAAGCAGTCTGTATCAGTGATACTGAAAATAGTTTTGTGTCAAGAGTTACAATTAATGAGAGGCATTGTAAGAATTTAATATCATTTGTCCAGCCCTTTTTGGCAGGGCACATCAACTAGTATACTACATATTTATCTATCTTGTGAGATATTATTCATGCTTTGTGTGCAAAAACTGAATTAATCTTGGTTCACTGTTGTTGAAAAAAGACATTAAAGGGTTAATAAATATTATTATTTTAAGAATAGCTAATAAGTGTTTGCTTGATAAAATAAACAGACAAAGCTTGTTAGAAAAGTAATTTTTTTGGACTTCAGGAGTCACAATTGGAGAAAAAAAATCATGCTCCAATTCCAATTCATACCATCCTTAAGGGTCTGACTCTGACTCCTGCCAAAACCTCCGACTCACTTGGACTCCATAAACCTGGTTTGAACATTTAAGCATGCTTGCATATTGTATATTTACAAGCATACCAATAACACTGCAGTGTAGAATCTCTCTTTAAAATTAAACAGGTGCATTTGCTGAACATTTGGCCACCATACAATGACAAAAATAAAAAACATCAGTCAGTTATCAAACTTGATCATTTAAAGGATTTTGTTGACAAAAATCTACTGCATTAGAGTTTTGACACATTTTACCAAACTATTTTCTCACAACAATTTGGATTGGTACTATTATGACTGTACTGTATTAGTTATTATTTTTAGTTGGGTTTGCTTTGCAGAACAGAGCTTGAGTTTGTCAAAAAGCTAGTTGTGGCCATAAAATTTGAGTGCAGGCAATCAGTCCTCTTCTGCAACTTCAGCTATCCCAGCTCTGCTCCATTGCTGGTTTTTATGAATATTCAATATAAATTTAGATTACAAAAAATAACTATTTTACTAAGTTTTGCAGCCACTCATTTATTTTTATAAAAATTGATAATGTTGGTCACTAGCTAAAGGTAAATGAATAAAGATTCAGCATCAAAGTAAAGTAATGTATTATAGATATCTATATTAAAAATAAAAATTTTACTTGCAGAAGTTCTTGCTTTGCACTTGGGGCCTGGGAAGTACTCTTATGCAAAGTAGGAAAGATGGATCATGGTATTTATTTTTTTGCCTTGCTATTGTAGTGACACTAATATATTACAAATTGTTCTGATGATAAATTAATATCAGTATTGTTAGTACCTGGATTGCAGTTGCTTGTTCAGTAGACCTTTTCTGTGTAAATTTATTCATTACATAATTGAGCCTTAGTTGATAAATGAGCACTAAAATAGTAGAGCATAGTTTTTATTGCCTTTGTATTGATAAGAAATTTACTTCTGCTTACATTTTTTATTGCTTTGTTAGTCTTCATTTGTTGAAAATGTGTCTTGGTGTGAAAATTTTTCAAATTTTAATCATTTTTCAGTTTCACAATGAACTTGATATATAAAAATGCCTTTTTTTTCTATAGAAACTTAGGTGATTATCACTGCTAATGATTAGTGAAAAATATATAATTGCATAAAAGTTTGAAATAATACTTTGTTCTTATAAACTGTAAGAGGTTGTATCTGTGCTATATATAGGTACCTATTTTATAAATGACGCTACTACACTTGAGTCATATTCATATTTAATACTTATACTGCTGTGATGCAAATTTTCACAGGAGTAATAAACTTCCAAGGTATAGATAGGTAACTGGAGTGTTTGTCTCTTGGTAAAATTGCCGTGCACATCAATGGGCATGTGTGTACGAGATGAGTGCGAGTGACCTTCAGCCAAGCAGTGATGACATCATTAAGGAGTTACTCTCTTCTTTCTCCAAGTCTGAGCCTGCCACTCAGCCTGCAGCTCAAGGTGAGTGGGAGTCACTTGACTTTGTGGCATTAACTCAAGGAAGAAACCATCCAACCTAACTTGCCATTACAATCACCTGTCCAGTTCTGAAAAACTCCATGCAAGCAAAAATTTGCCATAAATTTGATTCTGCTAACAAATTAAACCTGTCCTTAATTTCAAATCAGTCATTTGTAAATGGAAGCAAATTCTGAAAAATTCTCCTCATGAAGCAAAAAATAAACAGTGTTAGATTAGTTAGATTTGTCTATCCTATACTATGGGGACTGGTGACCCCATAAGAGCACTGTTAGGCTACCTCAGCTATAGTTAAGCCTTTGAAGTTCCTTTATTTTTTGTCCTCTTTGCAGCTTTCAAGTTTCATACCTTCTTTGCTACCTCTTGTTTGTCTTTTTCTTCCTCTACCTTTTAATTTGCTGCTTCTATGCATAGGAAATTGGGTGTTGGAACACACCTTTGCATAGATCCCACATATTGTACAGTCCATGCTAAATGGTCCCATATTTTTGCTTTCTGGATCACATTTCATGTAGATAGGAAGCATTAATCTAATTGATAGTTTAATCAATCAATTCTGGTAAATTTTTGTTTGTACGAGGATTCTTTTGTAGGTAAAGGAGTGCTTGTAAGTCTAAGTTCCAGTTTGCTATTCTTGAGCACATGTTATTGGCACCTGTTGATCTTTATTTTTCCCCTATGGCATCAAAATAAGCATAATGAAATCAAATCCTGAAAGGCAAATCATAAAAAAAATTACTTCATTCTTTCCTACAAAATATTAAAATCATGAATACAGTGGAAACAATAGTTAACTAATTGCTACTGCAAGTCCTAAACATTTCATCAAAAAAAGTCCCGGCCATGACACTTCATCAAATTTTGGTATTTTTTAGGTTTGGAAAAACAGATTTGCAGCATATATATACCTAAGTACCTATCTATTATTCGATAGATAATATCACAAGGGGGAATACGACTCAATGATGGAGAAACTTGCTTGTGGTGAAAGAGTTGCAAGCTTGTATTTTGATTTTTGATCCTGTTACTCTGAGAAGTGTAGCATCAGTAGTTTTTTAAATTTCAAGTGCAACATCTTGAAACTGAAATTGCTCATGTTATGTAGGTATTGCTGCACAAACCATTTGTTTTCTCTTTAACACTGTGTGTACATCTGATTTTAATTTGTATGCTAATCTGCCCAACTACAGAAATTTGAATCATGTTCAATAACATTTCATATCATTGTTAACCCCATTTTTGTGTTGATGGTATTATAGGCACTGAAATTTTCAACACTGTTATCCTGTTTTGCTTATTTTTGGGCAGTGGGTAATTAGTACCTATAATTTTTAGTCAATGAAAAAAGCAAGGTTGAACAAAAATTGCGGTTGTGAAGCCAGAGTGAGAAAATATTTCTCTCGCTTTAAATTCTTTATTAGGAGTGTTAAAATCAGCAAAAAATAAACTTTCTGTGAGCACAAAGGCAACATTCATGTGACCAGCAGAAGCAGACATAAGTGTAGGACTTGGGTTACCTGTGAGTTGTTTTGGACCAAATTTGTGATCAAGTGTTGGTGTGTGCAGAAGATATCCTGGAAAAGATGTTTGGATTTCTAGGTGAGCTTTCTTGTTTTCAGGTAAAACATTTGCAGATCTCTGTAGACTTTGCCAATTTAATGGTGCATTAGTCAGAAAAATTAATTTTCTATTACTATGAGAATGAAAATTAAGAGGTTGTGAGCTGCTATCAATGTCATATTGTAAAAACTTGCATTCATTTTTCAATGAGCAATTAGGCTCATTGAAGTAATATTTCAAGGGAAATTTCTGTAATGATGCATAAAAGTGTACAACATTTTATATATCAGAAGAAAGCATAAAATTTTGTCAGTTAAGTAGTGAAGCTATGTTATTCAAGCACAGTTTCTGTTTATGGGCTAAGGGCTCATTTTTATTTTTGCAGGGGGATTTGAATTTTTTATTTGTAAGTGGAAAATTCCTAACAGTTAAGTTTCCTTGTTGTAACTTATCATTAAACTCAGTTGCTGGGTACATTCTGCTCTTAGGTTATTCTTTCCTTTGTTTAGTGCAAGCATCCTTCATATGGGGGTATCTTTTTGTTAACTTGTGCTACACCAAATGCTTTCACTACTTGAAGCTATTAGTGTGTTTTCATACTTTTGTGTCAATCTCCAGGATGAAACTATGTACAGTTTAATGTTGTTTTGCAAACTTTTCATTATTTTGATGGCTTAATGCAAAATTTTAAGCTTGGAACTTTATTTGGGAGCCAATTTGTTTTGTAAGATCAAGCTCTTACTGATGAACTGTCTAGGTCTAAATGTTGGAACTGAAATTTTATGTCTTGAATCAAAGTTGGGTTCATATAATCAACTGGTTCAATGTGTTGATAGGGTTTTCATATTCTTAATCCATGTATATAATTGTACATTTGGGAGTTGAGCAGTTTTTGACATGTTCTTGAAAACACTTGTCTTAAAAAAAATTTGCCATGCCTAATTTCTGTGCCCTGCAGATG
This sequence comes from Orchestia grillus, assembly GCA_014899125.1. Taxonomy (NCBI): domain Eukaryota; kingdom Metazoa; phylum Arthropoda; class Malacostraca; order Amphipoda; family Talitridae; genus Orchestia; species Orchestia grillus. The sequence continues at coordinate 5,933 of VOMN01111946.1, forward strand.
TGGGATGTGCAGCACCACCATTGTCCGTAGCTGCTCCAAGGCCTCCCCCTGTTGCTACTGTCGGTGAGTTTGAGTAGGGTGTGATGAAGGTTGCTTGTTTCATGGTACTTGCAGATGCAGGAAATATTTATGGGTGCAGTGATGTACTTCATTGCTAGTATTACTCATTTTAACACTACACTGGATGTGATTTACTTCTTGCCTGTTTTGTATTTAAATACCTAACTATTAATATGAATTTAGTTTCTGTTGTTTTTGAATGAATGTTGTATTTTAGAAAGTTTGTTGTGTTGGCATTTTGTGTTTAAGAGCTAAATCTACTTAATGAATAGAAATTACTTATAGGGTTTTGTGTATACTATATTTTATTTTGATCACTGATAGCTCATTAAATCAGCATTAATTTTCTAATAGAAATAATTTTGTTGATCAACTGGATTTTGATGCAGCAATGAGTCCTGTTATTAGTTCAAAGTTTTCTTTGTCAACTGATCTACCTGAAAATCAGATCCGTCATGGGGAAAAACTTGATTTTTGTGTTTCACTGACCTCAACTGCAGTAAGTTTTAGTGCTGTTATCAGTTGTCTCCTGAGAGCATCTTATGTGCTGTGTTGGTTGATGCTTCCATTCCTTGGCAAAAATGGTCAATTTGTGATACAGTTATTTGACTATTAGTGTGAGATGTTGGGATGAATAAGAGAATATAAAGTAATATGTAACATTGGCAAATTAATGTTTTATATGTGTTATGGAGACCACTTGTGACCAATTGGCCAATCATTCCCCCACTTTACTACCACACTGCATACAATATCCAAATATTTTACTAATTTCTGTACATCCAACTTTTGCCAGAGTTTTTTGTAATATGTTAACTGATTCATCAAAGTTTGTATATTGTTTGTATAGTGTCATTTGAGGACACATTTTGAAGTGTAAGTGATCATGCATTTCGCATCAGCAGAAAATGTTGGGTGTATAGTTTTCTCTATAAATAAAAATTTGTGAAAATAACATTGGTACAGGTTTATGCTCTATGTGCATTTTTAATTAAATATGAATCATGCAAGAAATATTTAGCATAGGTATTCACCTTGTATGACTTGAGATTTTGGCTGGGTGCACAATATATACTTCAATGTCTAAAAATATAATTTTGAAGGGTTGCTTCTTGATGCTGTAAATTTTCTCTTATTTCTTTCTTTGAAATAATTTTAACATAAGTAGCATTATAAGGATGGTTGGAGCCTTGCTTTGAGAGAATAAAGAGACTAATTAATATTTCATTGAAGTCTCTTAGGATTTAAACCATTGAAGGTGAACCAAAATTCTAACCTTGCATTATTGCTTACAGAAAAAAAGGGGAAGCGTATGGGAGCCATCAAAATTGCCCCTCTGAAGGACTGCAGCGTGCTGCGTGAAGCTGTGCAGAACTGTGCTTTGGGGGCTTCTGCCAACTCCCGTCCTGCACTAGGGGGTGGTGCAGATGACCAAGGGCATGGTGACAAAATTGCTGTGCAGGGACCTGCACCTGCACCTTTAACTGACAATACTGGCACAGGTATCCTAGCTCCCTGCTTACTGAGTGCTTGTCTTTTTGTACATGAAGAAGTTCAGGTTAAACCTCCCAAATCCAGTATTTCACCATTCGAAATCTCTTGTAAACCGGCATAATTTTTCTACTATAGGTGCTTTTAAAGTCCACGAGATAATGGATGGTGGAATTATCAAAATGATGAAAAATAGATGATGTGCACTGCTGATACTGAGGAAATTTTCCACGGTCAGGCAAGTCCACGTAGAAGTTGGCAGATTTGGAAGGCACAACCTGTACTGTACTCTTTAAATGTCTGCATTTGTGTACAAGTCTTTCAAGTTGTAGTTTATCTATCAACACGGAAAAAAAAAACATTTCTATGGTAAACTCATGAAAACCAAAGACTGTTGACGCTCGCATCAGTGCACTGAAACAGGGGAGAGATTTGGCCCTGATGCATCTACGGACTAAACCGGGGGAGCGTCGGTCTGACGAGCTGGACATACGGACAACTTTGCACAGTGCATTAATTAATCTGTAGCACTCACCTGCCCAAAAGAGCGATCTAAAACTCAAGTCTTTCGAATCACTGAGATAGACCAAGTTGGACATACTAAGATACGCCAATTGTTCTGAAGTCCATTGATGCGAGCGTCAGCTGTACTTTACAGGGTGACACAAAAGTTCTGCAACAATTTATTTTCAACTATGAAATACTGCTAGCCAGGGTAAAATGTCTATTATTTTCAGATACTAGTGTTTCGTATCAACTTTGATCCATTGTAAGAATTAGTCCGCTCTTTTGACGAATTGTTTTATTACGGCAGTAGAAAGTCGATGTTGAGCTTTACTGGGCAGGAAAGTCTGCAACTGAAATTTTGAGAGCCCTTGAATTTCTAAAAAAGCATAGTTTTGTATACCGCACCGTACAACGTTATAAGGAGACCAGTGGCGTAAAAAATAGCATCAAAAGTGCCCGTCAAGATCCGTAACGACCCAGAAAATCAAGAAAATTACCTCAAGGGTTGCGAGAAACCCCCAGAAGTCCATGAGGAAAATGGTTGCAGAGCTCGGTGTATCAAGAGAATCTTTCGTCATGTGGAGAAGAGAGAATCAAGACTCTCCCCTCTATTATTGGGATGCATCCATTCCCTTACAAACGCCTCGAGGGAGAAACGATTCAAAGAAGTTGCTCGGGGATGTTCTACCTTACAGCTCATAGTTTTAACTCTGTTGTGTTTACTAACAAGAAAATATTCACCATTGATCACGTATACAGTCGTCAAAATGAAAGAGTTTTTACTCGAAGTGTCTCAGCCATACCTGAGAGCATCAGGAAAGGCAGTGGAGCTCAAATCCTTTGCCAGTCATGGTTTGGCCAGGAATGTCTGCAGAATGGTTTTCTGTGCTCCAGGGAGTGAAAATTAACACTAAAACTTACTAGAGCGTATTGTAGAGCCAATGGTGAAGTACCTTATTGAAACCTCGTTTAAAACGGGTCAATTATTTTCCAATATGCTGGAGCACCCGCTCACACTTCCAAACAAGCACAAGGAGGGCTCAGGAACAATGTTCCAGACTTTTTAACCAAGGAAGAATGGCCTGCTTGCAAGCCCTGAACTGAATCCTATGGACTTCTGTGTGTGGTCTTTTTGGAAAGAAATGTGTGTAGAAAACCTCATTCAACAGGGAGAGTGTTGAAACGATTGCTGCATTGAGAATGGGCTAATTGCTGAGGAATGTGGTGCATACTGCATTACCACAAATCCAAAGAGATAGAACAAGGTAGTGAAGAGGAGAGGATGATTTATTGAATGGAACTTCACACATGTTATTGTAGGGCTATTTTAAACCTGCTCAACCAAATGTCATATTATTAAAATAATTTTTTCTGTACCTATAATATAATTAAAAGTATTTGTTGCAGGACTTTCGTGTCCCCCTGTAAGTCTAATTTCATCTGCAGGGGCGTTGTTTTCCTGACTCAGCGGTGAGCATAAGGTCAGCGCTCAGGTATTGTGTGTTTATGTCGAGGAAATTGGGAATGTGTGCGCAAGGGAAGTCTTTAGTAAGACATCTTCCTTCTCGATCTAGGATAGAAATTAATGACTGTGTACTTATATTCTTCATAGAGGTGGGATGTAACGATCAGTCCTGTGATCCAAACAGAGCTGTCCATGACACTTTTTTTAGCTTCTGTGTATTTTTGCAGTGTAATGCAAGATAAGTTAAAATGGATTTTTCTCAATAGTTCACTCCCGGAAAGTTCAATCAGGGCGTATTTTTTTTTGTGGCTCCAGCAATGGTAGTTTCTAGTAAAAGAACTTTGGCAGCTAGTCGAATATTCACCCAATTAATACAAAGGAGTAATAATGCCCGACTCGGATCATTGTGTATCAGTTGCAGTAAATTCGAAGCATGTCTTTGGCAGTGGGTTGAGACTTTATGAATTCAAGACCTCCGAGAGACTTTCTCAATTTCGACAGAATGTGTGTTCGGACCATCACCACGTGAAGATGGTGACAACCAGCACGACAAATCAAAGAAAAAGAAGAGTAAAAAATCCAAACATGAGAAAAAGTCATCAAAAATTTTTCCATCGGTAGCAAATTTCCAGGACCTTGAGAAACCGTGCGGGCCAGAGGGTCCCAAAGCAGCATGTCAGGAGGCACCGGCAGTGATGCAGGGGGTCGGGAGTGACGTCATCACGGTCTCTTCGACTCCCAGCTCTGAGGGCGCACCTCCACCAGTCCCAAATGAGAGGCGAGTCTCAGTCGTACCCCGCAGTGAGCGGTAGGTAGGTTCCTGCTAACAACCACTCTACAGTTGACCTCATAAAGCAGCATCGAGTAGCGAACCTTAAAAAAAGAACCTTTATTAATTCCAACACGTTTTACCGTTGAGNGTCCCAGCTGCGAGGCTATCACGCTAACCAGTACGCCATGGAGCCCGCGTGCATCAAACATCATGGAAAGTATTCTTTTCATAAGAAGCAAATAGTGTGTCACAAGTAGGAAATAAGAAGATAGAGCGGTGGTTTGCGGGAACTAATCTATCGTTCCATGCGTGGCTTGACTGTAGTTACTGTAAAGCTCTTCTTGGGAGGTAAAATTATTCGCGGAGTTGCTTTGTTGACGTCTGTTGTGGTCCTGACTTTGTAATCCAACTTCTTGTCTATTCCCAAAAGTGCTGTTCTGCAATATTCGTGTGGGACCAATTTAAAATTTTTACTCCAATCAATGTGGATCTCGGTCTCCGTACAGTTCTCGCTCTCCAATAAAATTGCACCACCACTGCACGTGTTAGCAAAAAGTAGGTAAAAAGATACTCGTTCTTTGGTGCACATGTAATTGAAATCAGTTCTGGCTAACGTTGCAACAGCAACAGTGAAACTGGTCTTAGAAAATGGATACGCTCAATTCTATTGAGATGGAAAGTTGCATACACACTTTGCACTGAGCTCAAACATTATTTGTGGCGTCTACTGCAATACCGGTATAAATGAAATTTAAATGGCTTTTAATTTATCCTTGAGTGGCATTTAGTAAGCCTTCAGATATAAATTATCTGACCTACTTACTCATGCAGTTTTGCGTTGTTATTCAACTGGAAAGTCAGATTCCTAAGGTATAATTCCGCGACACTCGTCGTATTAACATCTCATGGTTTACATCTCTATTATAACTGTCGTTGGTATGGGATGAGGAAAGTCGCTTGCTGTGCCTCACAAACCATCAAAACCTGGACTCTTTTCAACTCCTCCTCTACTGCAAATGATAGCTGGTACCCCGATTAAAAGGGATCATCTTATTGAACTGACACGGAATGCATCGTGGCTCTATGGCGGGGTAACGTTTGAAGTTATGTGTCGAAGATTATTACCGTTATTTTGCACTCATATAAGGTCTGTGTTGTATGACTAACGGGGGGTCAGCCATCTTAGATTTGCTCGCCATTTTCGATGGGTCGTGTGGAACTTGATGCGTTTGCGAGGAGTAGGCTTGTCTCAGTGCAATAATAGGTCAATTCCAGAGTGCAGCAAGTTCCACACCACTCATTCAAAATGGCGGACAAATCCAAGATGGCCGACCACCAGCCAATTAATGATCACCACACCATCAGTCCCTTAATAGATCACCGACAGTCTAGTTTAGTGATAAAACATTTATTGATGGACATCCTCATTCTGCATTGTATTACATTTAAAAGATGCGATTTTGTTTTACTTTTGCGTACGTCATATCTTAGTTTGAACAGGCGTCGATTACCGCTAAATTTGTTATCTATGCCACTGCGTCAGAAAATTGTTCTCGCTATTGTTTCCCAGTTCTCGCTACTATTTAATAGCGAGTTGGTGGATTTATTTGGCGATGTATGACCATCTTTTATCCCATACATTGTTGTATTCCGTTTTCTTTATGTTTAGAGAGCACAAGGGTCAATTTGAGGGTTTTAAAGGGTTCGTATGGATGAGTTATGCACTGTACAATGAATATGAACTCATAGCTGATGCGGTCTTGCTCACACAGACGTAGAATGCTGCTGTCAATGTGAATAATCTCTGGGTTGGTATTTTCTGATAGGGTAAACTAAGATATTTGCATTTGCATTATTCCGAGTCAAAAAGTACATAAAATCTATTTCATTGAGTGTGATCTATCCTTCAGAATGATGTATTTTAATAATTTGTATTTTGTGTATATAGACCAATCTTCGTTGTGTGAGGTCAACGTCGAAACATCGGATGTACGACTTGCATTTGATCCCCTCAGGGGGCGTAGAATAGGTCGTAGGCAATAGGGTTAGGTTAGATATCATATCTATTCTATGCTATGAGGTTACCTCAGCTATAGATAGCCTTTCTGGACTTCTATCTCTCGTGCCCTCTTTGCTTCTTTCAATTTCCATGCTTTATCCGCTATCGCTCATTTGTCTGTTCTTCCTCTTCTTTCTTAACTTGCAGTTTTTATGTGCAGGGAATCTTGTGTGGGAACACACCCACGCATAGATTCCCCGTTTTCTGTAGTTTATACTAAATGGTCTTTTTCTATCGCTCTCTTGAGATCGCCATTGGTGTGACTAGAGAGTTTTAAACGAACTAATGATTATGATTTTGTTAACGACGAATTACTCGTAACATCTTTTTTAATTGTCGGTAACGAATTTTACTGAGAGGTTTAAATGTTTTCGA